>MU396888.1:0-29215 GCA_022578855.1 Nemania serpens | reverse complement strand
TTACTTTAGTATATAACTATATAATTAAGCATATATTTTTAAGTTTTAAATTATAATTAAATAATTAAGTTAAAGTTACTATAAATTAATAATATAATTACTAAAAAATAGCAGTTAATATTTAATTATATTTAAACAAAAATAGATTAAATTAATATTAAAACGTGCTTAAATAGTTTAGCTATTTATAGTTATAATATTTAAGTATTACTTTTTAAAAAATTATATTATACTTTTAATTTGTTATAAAAAGTAAAAAACTAGTTATACTATATATTTTTAATTTTTTAAAAGTAGATATTTAGTTTATAATATAAATAAAAACTATAATTTATATTTTAGGCTAGCTTTTAACAAAAGCTGTTTATTTATCCAACGTTTGTAACTTAAAAAATATATTATTTTATTTTTAATTTTAGCTTTAGTATCTTTTTGGTTTTTTTTTTGTATTATTATTTTATAACTTTTTATAATACCTATATATTATATCTACTAAAACTAATTAAATATAAATTTTTATAGTTTATTTTACTTTATTATTAATATAAAAGCATTTTTATATATATATTTTTATAATTTACTTTTTATTGCTAAAAGATTATAACTATTTTTATATACTATATATATTAAACCTTAATTAAATAGTATATAAAGGTTTTATATTGCTTTAATTATAGCAAGATTTTTTTAAATAGTATATATTTTTTAATAGTATAATAAATAACAAGCTATTATAATATTATTACTACTATTATTATGTTTTTATTGTTTTATTATAATAGGATTGCCTTTTTATATAATTTATATATATATTTATTATATAATAAAGCTATTTATATACTTAGAAAAATATTATGTTTTAATTTGCTAAAAATATTAATATATATATATAGCTAATAAAATTATTATATATTTAGCTTACTTTAGCTATATAAATAAGCTACCTATTAAGCAAAAGATAATTTAAAAACATATTTTATAGGTTTTTAATATTATTATATATACTATTAAGCTTAATTTTTTTAAATATTTTAACTTTAAATTTAACTAATTATATTACTTTTAGCTACTTTTTATAACTACTTTTACATATTATTAGTGTTTTTATATATACTATCTTTTAAAGCTAATATAATAATATTATATTTAATAATATAGGTAAATAAACTTAAGAAGTAAAAGTAGCTATTATAACTTATATATTAAACCTTTTTTAACAAATAAGTAATTATAGCAGTTAGGTATACTATATTAGCGGTTTTTTCTATAATAAAGCAAAAATTTATAATTTAAAATAAAAAAAAGATAGCTAAGCTTAACTTTTTACTGTTAATATGGTAGTACTTATAGTTAAGCTAGCAAAATAGGCTAATATAGCAAAAAAGTAAAAAAAAAAGAAGTAAAAGGCAAAAAAAGCAATAACAAAGAAAGCAAAAATAAAAAAAGCAAAAGTAAAAGCAATAGCGGCAGCATTAGCTTTAATATAATATTATAGTTATATTATAAGCTTATAACTTAAATAGCAAAAATATAGCAAATGTTAGTAAATAAAGCTATTAAAGCTAACTATAAATTCTTATAAATAAAAAAGTTAAGTTAAATATAGTATTTAAGTAGCAAAAATATAAAGTAGCTTTATTATAATAGCTAGTTTTTATTATTAGTTGCTATAGCAGCTAAAGTTTAAAATAAGTATAAGTAGGTATAATAGCAAAAGCTATAATATTTAGCATTTTTTTTATAATATATACTTACTTATTACTAGGTATATATTAATATTATACCGTATAAGTTGCTATAGTAACTAGCTAGTATTAATTTTATTTAGTTTAGCTATTATTTATTTTCTATTAAAAAAAAAATACTATAATAATTAGGTATAAAACTTACTAGATTTAGTACTTATATTACTATGCCTACATATTTAAGCTAAAGCAAAAAGCTATAAAAAAGTAGTACTATGTTTAATTTAGCAATATTTAGTAAGTTATACTAAAGACTTTTTATAAATAGCTTGTATATTTAAATAAAAAAAGCAACAAAAATGAAGATAAAAATAACAATAGTAACAAAAAAGCAAAGAAAAAGAAAAAAAAAAAAAAGAAAAAGAAAAGTAGAATATAAAAGGCCAAATATTTACTAAACAAAAGTATATTTTACTTTAGTATAGTTTTACTATAACAAAAAATAGTATAAAACTATTATATTAACTTACTATTATATTTTGCTACTATATATAGAATTAATAAAATATAAAGTAAATAATAATTAGTATTACCTCTAGGTTAGGGTTTAACGGGCTGTTTGTAAGTTTTAACATAGTAAAAAAAAAAATTCTACCTTTTGCTATATATTCAACTTTTTTATTATTAAGGCTATATAGGTGCATCCTATACTATAAAATATAGCAAAATTTAAGAAAAAATATAATATAAATTATTATTCCGTGCACTTTATATTTGTTAAGTTATTTTTGTTCTAAGTTATACTAGTACTATATACTACTTACTTACTTTTTTTAAACTAATTAAAATGTGTTTTCAAACTTTATTTCTTTATAGTACTTAGGTACCTAGTTTTATTTCTTTTTACTACTCTAAATTAACTTAATTAAAATATGTTCTTAAACCTTATTTTTTTATAATATATAAATACTTTTTTTAGTTTCCTTTTCTTATACTTTATATTTTTTAAAATAGATTTACTATATATTATTACAAGTATATATTAATATATATATTTTATATAACTTTAAATTATGCTTTTGTTTACTAAATCTATACTTTTATATAAAGTAATATATAAGTATAAGCTAATTACTAATTGTTAAGCTTGCATATTTAAGTTATTTATACTTTAAAATATAAGTTTAAATTTATTTTAGCTGCTTAAATTTTACTATATATATATTCGCTTAGCTTACGTTTTAAAAGCTAGCTTTAATATCTTTATATTAAGTAGATATAATACTATATACTGTTAATATATACGCTAGTTATAGTATAAGAATGCTAAATAAGTCGTTTTTTAATTTAATTTATATTTTATTACGTATATATAATTATAAAGCTGTTACTATTAATATATAAAATAATAAGTTAATTTTTACTAGTAAAAACAATATTTAAAAATCTATTTTTTGCAATATTGCTTTAAGCAATATATAGTACTAAAAGTTTATACTTTAGCTTACTTTTCCTTATTATATTTTGCTATATTTTAATATAAATAATTTGCTTAATATATTGTATATTTATTTATTTTATAATATTATTTATAAAGTTAAAATATAAAGTTTTAAAATTAATACTATATTTTCTTATATATAAGCTTATTTTTTTATACTTGCTATAACAGCTTTTTATTTATTTTATAATATTTGTTACTATTTTTTAATTATGTTTTAAAAATTAGCACTAGGTAAACTGCTGCTTACTTATGCTAAGTATACCTAACGGTAATATAATAAGTTATAAAAGCAAATAATCTAAGAAGCTAAACAGAATAATTAAATATAGATTATATTACAATTTACTTTTTAGTTTAGCTATACTTTTATTACTTTTGCTTTTTCTTAAGCCTTTTTTATAGCTATATATATAAATGCTCTATCTAGTACTACACCTTTAAACTCTTTTACTTTAGTTATACTTTTAACTACTTTTCCAGATTTTTTTTCTATTATACTATTAAATTCCTATATACTTACTACTTTTTTTAATGCCTTTACTAATATACTTTTATATAACTTATTTTTTAATACCTTTTTACTATTAGTAGTTTACTATAGCTAAACTTTTACTTTATTATATTTTACTAAATCTAATATAAATAACCTATTTTTGCTACTTTATATTAAACTACTAATACTTTATTTTAATTATAGTACTACTTTTTAATTTTACTACTAGGTATTAACTGCGGCTTTAAACCTTCCTATGCCTAGTACGCCGCTTTATATTATATATAAAGCTACTAGCGCATCTAATATAAAAGATAATAAAAGTAGCCTTAAAGTAGGTATAACTAATAATAAATACCTTAAAAATAAAAAGAACTACTAAAGTATTAAAAATTAAAAAAACCTTAAAAATAAAAAAAACGTTAAAAAATATAATAGCGCTGCAATTTTCGACTTTAAAGATTAATAAGCTATAAAAAACAAAAAGGCTATTAAAAACAAAAAGAACAAAAAAGCTATTAAAAATAAAAAGAATAAAGAAGCTATCGAAAACAAAAAGAATAAAAAGGCTATCAAAAATAAAAAAAATAAAAAAGCTATTAAAAATAAAGAAAATAAAAAGGCTATCAAAAATAAAAAAGATAAAGAAGCTATCAAAAATAAAAAAGATAAAGAAGCTGTCAAAAATAAAAAAGATAAAAAAGCTATCGAAAACAAAAAAAACGAAAAAAATATCGCAATTTTCGATATTAAGAATAAAAAGAACAAAAAGTATCACTAAAGTAGCAAAAGTAGCAAAAGTAAAAAATCGGATAGCAATTTTAACTTTAATTTTAATTTAAAGTATAGTAAGTTTAGTAGCAAGTTTAACAGGAAATTTAACCTAGAATTTATAAATAATAAATCTTTTTTACCTTTAAATAACCTATTCTTACTGCCTTAATAGCGCAGCTTTTATGTTTAATTTGTTATACTTTTTTTTTTTTTTTTACTTTTTATACCTTTAAATTACTAGCTTTATAAACTTTCTTTAGTACTTCTGCCTAGCTATTTATAGATATAATAAGCATTTCTAACTTCTTTTTAAGCTAAAATATTAAAAGTATAAACCTAGCTACAATATATTTTTAATCTAATATGTTTATATAGTAAGTTTTTGTTTTTTTTTTAATCTATTTTTATACTTAAAGCTAGATACTATAGCAGAACTCTTTTAAAAGCTAACTAAAAAACTAAATAGCTTAAATTAGTAGCTTCTATTTTTAATTATTTAGTTTTTTAATTATTTATGCAAAAAATATCAATATTATAAGTTTAACTTGCTACCTTTTATATTATAAATAATATTTGTTATATTAATTATGTTAAAATATCTAATCTTTTATATTACTTTTAAACAAAAATATATATTAAAAAAAAGTTATACTATTAAATATGTTTATATAAATAGTATATCTTACTAATTTTAATACCTATTTTATAACCCTTAAAAGTAATATTATAAAAATAAGTATATTGAAAATAAGGCTTAGTAAACCTAAAGCGCTATATTATACTACTTTTTTTAACTATAAAAAGCTTAAGCTTTTTTTTTAATCTAGCAAAAACTAATTAAAGGACCTATAGATATAGCTATCGATTAATTATATATATAATATTAATAGCTATATTATATACTTATAATTCTTGTATACATTTTTTTGCTACTTATTCTACCTAATATATCTGCTATTATATACTAATACCTTGTTATAAAACCTATATTATATAATAAAAAAAGTTATAATTTATTATATGCCTAATATATAATTTAGCAGTTTTAATACTACTTACTTAAATACCGTTTATATACTATTTTTTAATATATTAAAGCTTTACTTTAACTAACTTATCTACCTTTTGTTTAAATACTAACAGCTATTTATTAATAAGTACTTTCTACTTGCTCTTTAGCTTAGCTATTTTATAACTACTTACTAATAATACCTACTTTTTTTTGCTTAAGCAAAAGCTAAAGCTAATATTTAATTTCTTATTTGTAAAAGAGGTACTACCTAGCCGCCGTATATTTAACTTAAGTACCTAATTAAATATAATAAGACTGCTAATTTTTAAACCAAACTAAAAGTATACTATAACTAATATATATTAAATTATTTTACTAATCTTATTTTTATTATATAAAAACATAATACTAAAGCATAAACCGCTAGTACTACTTTAAAAAATATGTTATAAAAGTTTTATTCTTGCTATATAGCTAATATAAACCCTACTTATTTTAACTTTAATATATTATAAGTTAATTTTAGCTTTTATAACATTTCTTGTAATACTATTCTATTTTTTAACAATAATAATACGCTATTGCTTATTATACTTTATAAGCTTTAGTACTTAAACTATATATACCGCTAACTAAAAACGCTGTTTACTAGGTTTATATTATGTTACTAGTTATAATACCTTCTTTATAACGCTAGATTTATTAAACTAATTAAAACGTCTAATAATAAAGCGATTATATATTTTATTAAGCAAGTAAAAGCATATAACTTATATAAACAATATACTATAACACCTAATTATACCTATTAGCCCTTTTACTAGCCGTAGTTTAAACTTCTAAGCTTTAGTTTTAATAACTTTTTTTAAACAAGCTAGTATAGCCTAATTACTAACTACTTATACCTTTTTACTATTTTCTAGCGTATAAAAATGCAGCTATAAGGTATATTTAAGCTATACCTTTTAAATTTTACTATTTACTTGCCCTTATTTAGCATATAGCATAAGTGTTATATACTATAGTTTTACTTATATGCTGCAAATATTTTTATACCATCTTGTAGCCTTTTGCTCTAGCCTTTTCTACCTTTTAATCCTGATAGCGCCTATAATTTATTTTTTCTTATATATACTAATAATTTTAACTGCTTTATTTTACTTTCTATAATACGTTTTATTAAGCCTATTAAAAAACTTGCTATATTTGCTATAGCTAACCTAACTATTCTGCAATAGTAGTTTAATACCTATAAGTGCATTAAATATTATAATACTATAAAGCTGTTCTATAGTTTGTTACAGCAAATATATATAAGCTTTAATTTTTGCAAGTATAATTAAATTTAAATATAGAAGTAGAAAAAGCGCTAGCATAATAAGGCACGCCTATTAGTTAAGCATAGTTTTAATATTAAATTAATTTATAATAAATATAGCATAGTCTAGCTATTTAATAAGGCTATAAAATAGCATATATTTTGTTTTAGTAATAATACTTACGCTAAGCTAACTATTTTATTAAACGTATACTTAAGAAATAATTAAGCAAATATAGTATAAAGCTGCAGGCGTAAATATTACTACTTCTTCTTTAAGCCAATTGCTTACTTTATAGCTATATTTATAGAGCGTATAGCTAAGATTGCATCGCTAGAAAAAGCAGACAATTTTAATAAAGCTAAACAAATATATGCATTCTTATTCTAAGTATACTTATAAGCTATAGTTTATGTTTACAATTATAAATTCCTAAATATTTATTTTAGCTACTTTAATAAGCTAAAACTATTATTTGCTACTACAAATTAATTTAAACGCTTTATTAACTTATATTATAAAACATTTAAAAGCTACTTCTATATCTTATTAGTTGCTAATATATACTATATATATATATATATGCTAGAAGTACTAAGCAAGGTTAAGATTGCTAAGCTTATAAATAAAAAGTAACTGCTTTTTAATAGCAGAATCCTTTTTCTAACGCTAGCTAAAGTTTATAAACAGTGTAGCACTAGTAACTAAAACTTTAACAGTTTTTATAATTAATATAATTATATTGCAGGTATATTAAGCAGTATAAATAATACCTTAGTATAAATCTTTAAACAATTTATATAGCTTTACTATAAAATAGATATAGTATAAAAAGTATAAATAATTAATACTGTTAAAATATACTATAAGGTAAATATATAGTATATATTTTGTAACACTTTTGCTAGCACTTATATTTTTATTACTTTTAATTTTAAAAAAACCAAGTTTTTAGTAGTATAGTTTAATTGCTATTAACTTTTTTAATTTAACCTTTTTGCTATCTCGTACTACTATTTTATTATAAGCAAACGCTTTTATATTGCTAAAGATATATTGTTTATATTGCTTAGTTATAAGCTAAAGCTAACATAGAATAACTCTACCTATTGTTAGCTAAAGCTATATATTATAAGTTTATTACTATAATAACATTATAACTATAGTTAGCATTTTTTATTTAACTGCTTACTTTAATTTAGCTAGCACTAAGTACTTGCTAAAATTTAAGCTTTTTTTTTTGCCCTTAGGTATATTATACCTTTTAATAACAGTTATTTTTTTATGTTTGCTTAACCAAATAATAATTTTTTTAACTGCTTTTTTCTAGCTAATTTGCAAAAAAGAATATTAAAAGTGCTTTTAATAGTTAATTATATATTAATTCTTACTGTTAAAGTATTTGCTTAATCTTTAAACTTTAATTAAGCTGCAAAATTCTTACTTTTATAATTTTGTAAAAACCTTAACCTTAACTTTAAAAAGATCTAGCTTTACTATAATGCTATTATATTATAGCAACAAGGTTACAAAATTAAACTAATGGAGTAAGAAATACTAGTAGTATATACTATAAGTAATAACAAATATTTAAATTAAAAAAAAAAAGTAGCAGCAGTAGCATTACTAAAACTATGTCTACTAAGCTAAGCAATAGTAAAAGCAAATCTATAAATAACGATATATAATATAGCAAGACGTCTTTTTTATATAATAAATAATAAAGTATAAACAACTTATACTAAGAAACTAAATAGCTATATATAGTTTTATATAGTTTATATTTTATACTATAATAAATATATTTAAACTTAATTAAAAAACTAGATAGCTAATATACCTTTTTTAAGATATAGCTTTTATATTAATTCTTTATTTTTTTTATAACCTTTTTTTGCTTTTATATAGCTACTTGCAAAAAATTAACCTGCTAGCTATTTAGATTTTAAATACTATATTTACTTTATATGCTTTATTAAATATATTATACTTTTTATATTTACTTTTAAAAAGGTAATATATATGCATATACTTTAAATGCTAAATATAATTATAAAATCTTGCATTTCTAATAAAAGAAAAAACTTTTCTAAAGGCTGCAATATATGTGAAATTTTTAAGGAATATTTACGCTATATATAGCTGGATTAGTATTTATTAGAGGTAGAAGCCAGAGTACCTAAGGTATATATGCTAACAGAAATACCTATTAAAAAAAAAACAATTATATAAAATTTAAACGCTTTTTAACTATTTTAAATATTTGATTTTAAAGCAACTAAAGCAACTATATATAATTAGGCAGCTAGGTTTCTTATATTATACCTATATTTTAAAACTATTAATAACCTCTATTTCTTTATTAATATATATAGTAAAGCTATACCTTTTAATTATAGTTTCTAATCTTACTATATATTATATATTTAATTTTATTATATTTAGTTACTAACTTTATTTTAGCTTTTAAAGTTTTAAAGCTTTATTATAACTACTAAGTTGTAGCAGTAAATAATAAGACGTTAAATATAACTATGCTAATAGATGCGGTATATAAGATTTATAATAAATTAGAAACTAATTTAACTTAGGTAACTATTATACGATTTCTTAATAAGAAAATACCTAAAAATTAGCTAAATATAAAGCTTATAAACAATATTTACCTAACTTTTATAATTGGATTTGCAATAGTAACAGCAGCATATACGCTTTTAATTACTTTTCTTAAACATTTTTATATTTAGGAAAACAAAACCTATATAAAGCTTTTTAGCTTTATATGCAAAAACTAGCACTAAGCTATTGCATTTGCTAGTTTTTATTTCTATTAATAATATAGCTTGTTAAAGAGAAACTATATAAAATAAGGCTATAAACTAGCCCTACTACTACTTATAATTATTATATTTAATAATATAGTAAACAATTTATGCTGGCTTAACCTTTAAGTGCTATAAGTAGAAAATAATGCAATAAGCGGCAACGTACTCCCAATTTTATAAGTTGCTATAAATTTATAAAAACGCAAAATTTTATAAAAGGTATAAATTAACTACTTAGAAAAGCAAGCAGTAGCAGTTAAATAAGAACTAAACATAACTTATAGCTTTTAAAAGCAAAAGAAAATTAATTATTGCATTTTTTTAATTAATAAATAGATTATATCTATTATAATAAACTAAGGTTTTAGTATAATTTTATTTTACTTAAGCTAAAGCGATATAAAATATTTATATAAATAAATAGCAGACTATGTTAGCAACATTATAGTTAGAAACTTAAAGCTTTTTTAATACCTATTAGGTAGAAAAACTATAGTAAACGCTATTGTTAATATAAACAATTACATTATTTTTAAAGATTTAATAAATAATAATATTAAATTTAGCATTTTAATTACTAATAATAAAAATATATAGTTAGATAATAATAATGTTTTTTTAAAAATAGTAAATAAGGAAGCAAAATCTAAAAAATAAGATTATGTTGCAACAAATTAAATAGCTATAGGCAGTTTTAGTAATAATAAAACAAGTGTTAGAAAAGCTGCTAAATATTTATACCTTAATTAGGAAAATGCTACTATTTTAGACTTTTTAGCTGCTATATATTAACTTTATTAAATTATTAGTAAGCAATTTTTTTTTTTAAATATAATCTAAAAACTAAATAGCTATTAATTTTAGCTATTTATTTTTTTAGTTTACTACTAATTTTTTTAATATCTAGATATTTGTAATTGCTTTTTAAAGCTTTTAAGCTTTTTATGATTTATTTATTTAGCTAACGAGTGTAGTACTAGTAAAACTATTACATTTAGCAGTATATTATACTACTATTTAAAGAAAATAGCGCTTAAAGTAAAAGCTATAGCAATTATTTACTGTTTAAGCTTAGTTATTACTGTAGCACTAGTTATACTTTAGACTTTTAAACATTTAATTAGGTTTTTTTAAAAGAAGCTTTAAGTTTATTTTGCTTTTAGTAATAGCAAAAGCAAGCAAAACTATACTAAAAAATCTTATATTTTAAGCAAGAATAGGTTTAAAAAATTTATAAAAAATCTAAACCTAATAGATCTTAAAGTAAATTAACTTTAAAAAACTAAATAGCTATTAGTATAACTATTTAAATTTTACTGCTTATTTAAACTATTAGAACTAACTTATATAAACTAATTAAATAGTTATTATAATATTAATTAGTACTTTTGCTACCTGTTATATTACTAAAGTAAAAAAGTTAGTTAAAAATTTAACTAAAAAAAAGTGTAACAAATTAGGAATTTTAAACAAGTATAATATATAACTTAATATATTTACCTTTAAAAAGGTTATAACTATAAAAAAGGATATTAAGAAGCTAAAAAAACCTTTTAAAGCTATTAAGCTTATTTATATACTAAATTAGTTTAATTTTGAAGTTCTAGTTGTTAATAAAGCCTACTTATATAAGAATACAATATATATAATATATTAAATAATAGCGTTTATTAAGTAATAATACCTACTTTTATTATTTATAACTTTTTTTATAAACTATTTGCGCAATATGCTAAGCTATTTATGCCTTAGATTTTTTAATATATTTAATATTAGTAAACTTTTTAAGCGCTTTAACCTGCTTAAATGTTATAATATTAGATTTAATCCTTATAGTCTGCTAGGTACTAATATATATATAAATTTTAAGGGCATACCTTGTAAGGCTAAAGTTTTTATACTATTATTTCTTATTTTATTTAAAAATGCTACAAAAAAAAAAAAAGAGCTAACTTTAGCTTACAAAAACAATAGTTATTGCTAGTAAATCTTTTTCTTTTTACTATTTAAGCTTGCTATATATAAGTATAATTAAAAATATAACCTCTATTGTATAATAATTAGCACAATTTATAAGTAGGTTTTTTTATATAAAAATATAAGCATAAGTATACTAAATTTTAGTAGTAAGCTAATCTTACTTAGTAATAATATTTTAAAAGCCAAGTTTATAACTATTTATGTAGAATTAGACAATAAAGAAATAAAAGCTTATAGCAAATGGTTTTACAGATGGTATAAAGAATTATACGCTGTTTTTTTTAAAAACGAGCTAAAAAAAACAAAAAAGTAAGGCTATATTATATATAAAAATAAAGCAACCGAAAAATTAATGCTAAACCTTAGTATTTGGTGCAAACTTAATATTTTTGCTATAAACTCTAATAATGTTAAAATGTTATATTTTAGCAAAAAAAATAAAAATAAAGCAGCATTTAAAGAGATTAAGACTTAATTAACTTTTAAGCCTTCTATATTAAACTTTTAAAACTAGCTAGCTAAAAAAAAGTAAGTAAAATAAAACAAACTAAAAAAAATAACTATAAAGCCAATTGTAGCTATAAGTATTAAGAAAGTCTAATAATTAATTTATAATACTGCTAATAGTAACATTAGCTATATATTTTACCAAACTAAAGAAAATGCTAAAGCGGCCGTGCCTACTAATTAAATTAAATAGTATTAGTACTTTATAGCGCAAAATTAGCTACTTATATATTTAATTTTAAAAATCTAAAACTATATTTAAGGTCTTTAAAATAAAATAGGTTTACCTAATTAGGCTATTGTTATAATAGATTTGCTTTAGTTATAGTAGTAAGTTTTACTAACTTTTAAGTTGTTTTTTTTACTTTTGTTATAGAATATATATATATAAAAGGCTTTAAAGTATTATTAACTATAAGCTGTAAAAAATTACTTGTTTTACTTAAGCTGCTAGATTTTAAAGTAAATATATTAGCGTTATATTATAGTTAAAAAAAGCGCGCTAATATTGTTTAAATTTTTAATAATCTTATTACTAACGTTAAAATCTTAATTTATAGTATATAAATAGTAAGTACTAGTATTAACCTTTATAGTAGTTGCTATTATAAGTTTGTTTTTATTTTACTATAAAATACAAACTATTTAAATTAGCTTTTTAGCTACTTTATCTAAATTAACTAAAAATAATTTATTAAATAAACTATTATTATTATACTTTTTATAACATATAAGTTATATAAAGCTATTATATAAAAAAAATATGCTAAATAATTTATAGCAGAAAGCGATTTTTTTAATAGTATTTAAGGCAACATTAGTATTTTAGTAATATATAAAATTATTTAGCAGCTTTATAATTAGTTATATAGTAAATATTTAATAAATGTTTTAAATTTTACTTATTTTTTTATATTAAAGCTTTATATTAAATAGGTATTATATATAATATCTGCTATTACTTAGCTAGCTTTACAAAAGTTTAAAAATTATTAATTATTTAAGAGTTGTTAGCTTATAAATTTTGTTGCTTATATTTCCTAGTTAGTTAATTTTAGTACAAAAAGGAATTTTGTTATACTAATTATTCTTGCTAAACTAGTTTCTCTTATAAATACTATAAACTGGGACTTTAAGTTAACTTAAACTAATATAAAAGATAGAACATTTTTTTTAATCAAAAAAGCTATAGCAAAAGCTATAAAGGTTAATGCTTTAAAAGCTAATAAGATTAAAAAAGCAAAAAAGGCTATAGAAAGAGTTGCAAAAAAGGCTGCAAAAGAGGCTAAAAGTACGGCTTAAAAAGAGAAAAAAATGGCTGACAGAATAGCCTAAGTAGAATAAAAAGCGGCAACTTAAAAGCAGAAGTTAAAACAAGCTAAAGCTAAAGCAAATAAAAAAAAAAATAAAAAGAGCAAATAAACCGGCAAAAAAAGGAAATAATATAGCAAATAAAACATAAATGCTAGATAAAGCAGTAAAAAGTTTATAAAAGGACATAAAAATAAAACAACTTGCTCTTACAACAATATAATATAATTTTAGCTTACTTTATAGCTTAGTTTAAATATTAATAATTTGTAAGTTTTAAATATAAAACTTTATAATTATATATTTTGCTTTCTTAAAGTATTTTAATAATATAGTAATATTATTAGCAACTATAGGGCTGCCTATTCTTTTAGCACCTATTTAGTAGTTTTTTGCAAAAACATATATAAAATAGCTTATATAATATACTTTTTTATTTATTTATTAAATAAAAAAACTTTATATTAACTTATTATAAAGTAGTTAAAAAACTAGATAGCTATAAAGTTAGGTATACGCTTTTTTTATACTAATACTTATATAGTAATAAACTGTTTATATAAGCTTAGCTTATTAGGTAAGTTAAAAGTAGTTAAAAAACTAAATAGCTGTAATATAAACTTTGTAAGGTTTTTTTAGCTAATTACTCTATTTTTGCTATAACCTTTTTATAAAAATAGCTGTTTGTTCTAGCTATTTAGTTTTTAACCCTTATTTGTTAATATTTCTTAGTTGTTTTAATAGTAGAATTTTAATATAATAAATATAGCAAAAAAATTAAGCAGAAGTAACCTACTCCTTAGTTTTAGTAAAACTGTAAGTAAAGCGGTAAGTAAACCTAAGAAATATTCTAATAAAAACAACAACTATAGAGAAGTAGACTTATGCAAAATAATTTAAAAAAGCAGGTTTAATATTTTACTATAGTTTTATAAACCTGGTAATACGCCTTTTTAAAAAGCGCTAGCTAAATATATTATATTAAACAAACTTACTAATAAGGAAAAAAAAATAATACCAATTAATAGTGTCTATAATATAGATTATCTAATAACTAGATATAACTTATAATAAGTAGCCGCCTACTTCTACTTTTTAACGGCAGTATTACTTAAATGCTATATATTTATAAAGAACATGTTAACCTACCCTTATACTATGTCTTATACTTTAATATACTTATAGCTTCTGCCTATTTTAGGTTTATATATAAGTATTTTCAGAAGTTATAAAAGGGTATAAGTAAGCTAGCACTACTTATAGGCTTTTAAGCAAAGACTTTATTTGCTATACTTTCTTTTATTTAATTAAACAATAAGCTAGTTATAAAAATATGCAAAAAAAAAGTACCTATAGCTACTAGCGACTTATTAAACGAGTTACTAGTTATTATAATAGCTGGTTTATTAATACTTATAGATTTTAACTTAGCTTAGTTTTATAAAACGCCTGCTAATAACTTTAAGCTAAACATAGTTTTTATATTAGGCTACTTATTTAAGAATTAAAATAAAGCGCTTATACTTTATTAACTAAATGTTTGTAACTGTAGATTAAGCAGCATATATAAGTACGGCTTTAAGTTTGTACTTGCTACTTCGACTAATATATATAAATAAATACTGAGGTTTTAAATAACTAATATAGCCGTTAAAGCCTACAAAGTTATATAAAATGTCTAAGATTTTTATTTACTACTAGCTTATATATTTATAGGTATTAGCTAATTACTAGAAATTAGTATAATAGATTACGCAAAAGCATATATATTGTTAAACAATAGCTTAAACTTTAATATAAAGTTTATTAGCGCTATAAAGCTTATCTTTAAGTTATTTAACTTATACTTTATATTATATATAAATTTATGCTATACTTACTTTTTACTACTTACTAACTCTAATACTACCTACTTATTATTAATGCTATATAGTTGTTGCTACGGCTATATAAGTAATAAAGGCTTAAATACTAAAGCTAACAGATATAGCAATATGTTATAGTTAGTATAACAATTTAGCAGAGTTAATAACATAATAGTAGAATCTATTTTTATATAGTAGGTAACAACTTTACTTACGCTTTCTAATAAAACAACTTTTAATTTATTTGTAGAATTTTTTACTTTTAACTCTTTAGTCGATAACTTAATTAAAATAAAGCCTAAAGTTGCTAAAGCTATTTTAGCAGTATTTATTAACTCTAAGTTAATTGCCCTTTTGGCCTATTAGCCTTATAATACTGCTATTATTAACTATTAATAAAGTTTTTGCAAAATAATAACTAAAAAGGTTTTGCCTTATAAAAGCTTAGACTTTAGCGCTTCTTTTTAGTTTAACAGCTTTTATAAAAACAAAAAGATCTTACTATTAATAAGTTATAAAAGGTATATCTAATTTATAACTAGACTAGCACTAGTAATAAACAAACTTATATATATAATATTTAATAATAGCTTGAAAGAGTAAATAATAAAACACTATATAATAGTAACTTAGTTTAAATTAGTTTAATAGTATGTTTTATTTATATTATGCTTTATTAAAAACTAGATAGCTAGTTTATATAGCTATTTAGTTTTTTAATAATATATTCCTATTATACTATATTAGAAATTAAATAGCTATATAGTTAGCTATTTAAATTTTAACCTTTTTTAGTAACTATTTGCTAACTTTTTTTATTACGATAAAACTATAGTATATTTTTTTATACTTGCTAGTATTATAGTATATAACCTTATGCTAAAACATTCTAAGAATGAAGAAATTGCCGCTATTAATAACTTTGTTTAAGAAGCTATAATTGCTAAAGTTATAGTAGTTAATATTATATAAGTATAAGAAATAGCATTAAGAAATAAATTGCTATATTGCATTAGATATTTACTAGGTATTCTGCTTAGTCTGCCGATGCTTTTTGCGACTTTGCTTAGTATTTAGAAGTTTATACATAGTTTTAAAATCTAATAGATAGTACTTTTTATAGCTAATATAGCCAATAATTACAATATTGGCTATAGATTATAAATGCTATTTATATTATCTAACGGTAGGTATACTTAAATATAAAAACAATTATAATTTATATAATATTTCTAGAATATATTAGGCCTAAATATTAATTTATACTTTTAAGCAAGGTTTTATATTCTGTTTAGTTTTTATAAGTATTTTGTTATTCTAGGTGCTAGTTTAGCATTTAATAGAATTATATATATAATAATGGTAGAAGAGGCAGAGGAGGCTAATAATATTAATTAATTATTAGATATTAAATTATTTAAGCTTATATTAAAAATATATTTTGCTAACGCTAGCAAGAATATTGTTAAAATAAAGAGTTTATATAATATTTATAGCTTTTATTAAATGTTATAATAAGTAGGCTAGAACAATTATATACTTAGGTAGCTTGTCGTACAAATTATTTAAGAAAACAAAGTTAAAAGATTTAAGTTTTATAAAAGCTTTATAAGAGCGCATGCTTTAAAACCTTTTTATAATAAAAATAAACCTAATATAGCTAAAGTAGAAGACGGCGCTAATATAGCTAACAATAAAGCGCCTGCACTAAACCTTTTTTTAACTAGTACTTCTAAGGCTTATATACTAGTACTAAAATAATATAATATAAAAATACTTAATGCTTTAGGTATTAACGGATTTAATATAGCTAAGATTATAAATAGCGTTAAACTGCTAGCTAATAATAAAGCATATATACTAGCCCTTCTTTAAATAAGGACTTTTTAGAATTATATGCTACTATTAGTAAAGAATTTACTAATATTAAATAGCATTAGCAATATATTTAACCTTATTATACTTGTATAAACTTTAAGGTAATTTAATTATAAAAATATAGCACCGGTTAATTATATAGTAGGTCTTTTTTTAATTTTTGCGCTTAGTTAGACTAAGTTTATATAAGTACTAATAGGCCTAACTTCTTATACAATAAAGAAAATACTTAAACTTTGCGTACGGCTCTCTTAATATTTGGTGCGCTATAAACTAGCAAAAAATAATGCTATTAATAATAAAAATATTAAAAAGAATAAAGAGCATAAAGCTAGTAAAAAGTCTATAGGTTGTAAAATAAAACCTAGAAGTAATAAGTGCTTTAATAGTAAACTTAGGTCTTAAGGCCTTCTAGTAAAAAAAAAGCATACGGTAAAGCTTATGCTTAATATTTCTAAATACTAAATAGTTAGTAGTAAGATTATATATTAAGTTTTAAGTTATTTTTTATTTATATAGCTATACTAGTTAGTACTTTATGCTATAGTTTTATTTTTGTTTAAATAGCTTTTGCTAGTTTTTGTAAATTAATTACTTTATTTTTAAAATTTGTTATAGTTAACTAAATCTCCTGCTTAAGCAATTTATAAAAGAAAAATATGCTATTTCTTTAGCTTTTATATAAATGTTCTAGCTAGCAAGGTTTAACTAACTACTACTAATAGTTTTATATTATTAAAAGCATTAGTATTTTATTTATACTAGATTTTATTATACTATTATTAGATTAATTAATAATACTAAAGTTAATTATTGCTTTTTAATGCTTTTTAACTCTAATAAGGCATAGCTGCTTTATTAAATATAATACTACGTTTAAAAGATATATTAGTTTTATTATATTTATATATTTATTTTATTTATTTAGATATTTATATAAAGTAAGCGTTAGTAAGCTTTTTTATAAACTAATTATAAATATAAGATAAGTAAAAAACTAGATAGCTATAATAAAATATATATTAGCATTTATATACTTATAACTTTCTTTCTTTTATATTTTTTTTTACAAAAACTATAGTTTACTATAGCTATACTAGCTATTTAGTTTTTTAACCTAATTTGCTATCTTTTTATAACTTATTTTTTTAAAGTTATAGATCTTAGAATCTTAGTCTTATTTATACTTAAGCTAGAAACTAGCAAAGTTATAGCAGAAAAAACAAACCTATATATCTTAATCTTATTTAATAGTATAATTATAAACTATTTAGATAAATTTAACAACTATAGCGGAGCAAACCTCTGCAATATAATCCGATAGCATAGGTTTAATATGCTACTATGCTTTTATAAGCCTAATAATATGCCAATTTTTAAAGTATAAATTAAATATAGCTATTTAGAACAATTCTATAAGAAAGAAAGCCTTTTGCTGGTAATTAAAAGTATATATCTTATTAATTATAAAATATTGCTTAAAAACTCGTTTTTAGCTACAGTATACTATTATTTTCTAATAGTTAAATTGTTTATATATTATATGCTTACTAATAGTATATTATTTTATATAAAAGATTTGCTATTAAAAACTAGATAGCTAATGCTATAGCTATTTAGTTTCTAATTATGTTGTAATATTAAGTATAAATATACTAATATACTAATATAGCTTCTAATTTTATTAGGTTTATATATACTTACTTTTTTAGCTAAAACTATAGATTATATAAATTTAACTACAAAAAGCTTTTTTTAATACTTTTATACCGTAGTAAACTAGTTAAAAAGTTATATAAAGCAAAAGTGCTTACAAATATTAACAACTTAAAAAACCAGACTATAGCAGTATTATTTGCTAGTTTATTAGCACTTTTTAAGTTTAATTTTTAATAGTTTTATAAAATATATGCTAAAAACTTGCTGCTTAGGTTAGTTTTTATAATAGGTTACTTAATAAAAGATTAAAGCTAAGTAGGTATAATTTTTAAATTAAACTTCTGTATATATTTTTCTAAAAATATACCGTTATATATACCTAATAATATATTTAAATTTACAAAAATAAAACTAATTTTTTTAATAGTTTATAAAAAGATTTTTAAGTTTTAAAATATTTAAACTATAATAGTTATTATTGCTATACCTATAACTAAGTTATATATACTTATTAATAACTCTTATAATATTAAAGTAAGTTTAATATAAAACCTTAGTCTAATTAAAATCTTAATACTAAAGCAATTAAGCATATAAAAGATTTTTAATATAAAGTTTACTAAGTATATACTATAGTGCTACAACTTTAGCAATATATTAAACGTTATAAAATCTGCTATTTAAGTTTTTGCTTTAGTATTAATAGGTTTAAACGTAGAGAAATTTATTTTATAAAATAAAAACCCTACTAAGTTTTAGGCGCGCAAATATAAGAATACTTTCCTTATATTATATATAAATAATAAACTCTCCGGCATTTACTCTAAGATCAATTTTTATAATATAGTTTTATAGATTATTACTAAAAATAATGCAATTACGCTTATAAAAAATATATTTAAAACCGGCGGCAATAATAATAGTATAATAGTTTGTTTATATAGTATATAGTTAAAGTTTGCTAATATAGCCTATATTGCAAGAAACGGTTACTTTTACAAAAATAAAATAGTGCTAAATCTTTGTCGCCTATTTTAAAGAAATAAGCAGCTTGTTTTATCTTTTTTTAAAATATATTACATTTGCTTAAATAGCAAATATATATATTCTAAAGCATTAGATTTAATATATTATAATATATATATAAGTAGTTTAAGTGGGCTTTAAAAAGCATAGAGCTATATTTTGCTACTAAATGCTTATTTGGATAGAAAGCCAGGCTTTTAATCCAACTTACCTAAATAAGATATATTTATAAGTTTTTTTATTTCCTTTTAATGCCGGCTATATCTGCGCAAATAATAATATAAAGTACTTATAAACTAATAGACCTATTCTGCGTTTTTTTTACTGCGTAATAAAGCATTTAAGCACTTTAAATAACAGTACTTTTTACTAAGTAGTTCTAGTTTTATAAAAAAAATATATTAAATTAGTAAAACAGTTATTACTTGCTTTTATATTCTTATAAATAAATTTATATATTTTTACGTTATATTTAATTATTAAAACAAAAAATGCTATAAATACTACCGTACTATAAAGACCTACTTTTAAAACATTTTACTAAAATTTGAAACAATAGTTAAATAAGTTATTTTAAAGGTATTTTATATAAAGTAAATAACTTTAACATAAAAAAAAGCCAAAAACTACAATAAATAAAAATAAGTTAATAATATATAAGCAAAAAGGATAACTAAATATATAGAAAATTAATAAAAAATAAGGCATATTTAACTAGGGTAATTAAAACCTAGCCTCTAATTAGGCTACCGGGTAGCTTAATTATTACCCTTTTTTGTCTTTTTGTCTGCTAAATATAAAGTATTTACTTATTAGATCTTAAATTAGGTATATATAATAGAAATATTTATTAATTTATATTTAAAAAAAGTTCTTATACTAGTTAAAAATTTAGATAGCTGTTATACTATCTTTTAGCTTATGCTAGAAATAATAAGTTCTTTTTTTTTATAACTTTTTTGGCAGGAACTACGATTTCTTTAGCTTTTTTTTAGCTATTTAAATTCTAAATGCTAATAGGCCTACATTTGCTAGGTAATTTATCTTTTTAAAGTTAAAAATTCTAAAATATAAATTACTTAAACAAAAGCAACAACTATAGCAGAGCAAACTTATGCAATATAATCTAAGTATATAGGTTTAATATGCCGCTATACTTTTATAGCCTTAGTAATATGCTAATTTATAAAGCGCTAACTTAATATATTAACCTAAAAATTTTATATAGTAAATATAATATTTCTAAAAATATTAATAGCATATATTTTTTTAACTATAATATCTTGCTTAAAGATTTGTTTTTAGCAGCAGTATATTATTATTTCTTTATAGTTAAATTATTTGCATATTATATGTTTATAAATGGTATATTATTTTATATAACAAAGTTACTATTAAAAACTAGATAGCTAATACTATAGCTATTTAGTTTTTAATTACGCTATAAATTTATTTATGGATATATATATGCTAAAGTATTAGTATAGCTTTTATATATATTGGGCCAGCATATAAATACTTTTGCGACAAAAGTAACACAATTTATAAGAAGATATAGCAAGTAAAGGTTTTTTTAATACTTTTGTCGCTTAATAAGCATAGTAGAATAATTAAAAAGTTATAGGAAGTATAAGTGCTTATAAATATTAGCAACCTGAAAATTTAGGCTATAGTAGTACTGCTTGCTAGTTTATTAGTTTTTTTTAAGTTTAATTTTTAACGGTTTTATAAAATAAGCGTTAAAAACTTGCTGCTTTAATTAGTCTTTATAATAAGTTACTCTATAAAGGATTAAAGCTAAGCGCTTTTAATTTATAATATAAATCTCTAAATGTATAGCTATATACTTATATTTAAATTATCTAACTATAAATTTAGATTTGCAAATATAAAAATATATATAAGAACGGCCTTTTTAATAGTTTATAACAAGGTTATTAAGTTTTAAAACAGTAATTTATTAGTAAGTTTTTATATTAAAATATAAAAAAGCGCTAGTACTTAGTTAAGTTTAAGTTATATAAGCAAAAATATCTAAATTATAAAAGTTTTTTTTATAACTTTTATAAATAATTTATATAAAGTAGTTGCTTAATTTTACAATATTAGAGTAGGTTTAATATAAAACTTTGGTATAATAGAAGTATTAATATTATAAATATTAAATATATAAGCGCTTTTTAAATTAGAGAAAAATAAGTACTTGCTATTCTGCCGCAATTTTGACATTATATTAAATATAGTATAAAGAACTATCCGATTTTATACTCTAGCGTTAGTAAGTTTAAATATAAAAAAATATATCTTATAGATTAAAAATTTTACTAAGTTTTAGGCGCGTAGGTATAAGAACAGTCCCTTTATGCTATATGTTTACGTTAAGTACTACGCCGATTTTACCGAGGACGATTTATTTAAGAACGATTTATTTAAAAGCAATAGAGAAAATAACTAGAGTGGTATTTTAAATATACCCTTGTTTAATATATTTAAATTAGGCAATAATAAGGATAGAATAATAGTATGCAACTATAGTATAAATCTAAGGTATGTTATATAGGCTAGTATAGCACTAAGCAGTTACTTTAGCAAAAAAGAGATAGCTTTAAGTGTTTTTTGTTTAATTTAAATAAATAAAAAGATTATTTTATTTTTTTTTAAAATTTATTATATTTGCTTAAATAGTAATACGGTTTACTATAGAGTAAAAGCTTTTTTATGCTTTAATAAACTTTTATAATATACTATTTGTGCAATAGGGAGCATAGAGCTATATATTGCTGGTAGATTCTTATTCTATTAAAATAAGACTGCTTATTAAGGGCCTAGTTATTAGGCTTACTTGCCTAAAATAAGTTGTACTTGCATATTTATTTATTTCTTTTTAGTATATGCTATATCTATGCAAATAAAAATATAGGGTACTATAGATAAGTAGTTTTACTATATGTTCTTTCTACTATATAATATAGCATTTGGAACCTTTTATATATAGTATATTCTAGTAATTTTAGTTAAATTAATTACTTATAAATAATTAGAAAATAAATTATAACTTATGTTTATATGTTTAAGGATAAACTTATATATACTTATATTATATATAAATATTCTGTTTCTTTGTTTATTAAGTATTAAGTACTAAACGGTTAGGTTTTAAAATATAGTATATATAAATATATAATTAAAAGAAAAGTTATATAAGACTAAGAAATTAGATAGCTATAAAACTATTTTTTAGCTTATACTAATAATACTAATTTTTTTTTTTTATAACCTTTTTATAAGACTTATGCTGTTTTTTTCTTATTTTTGGCTATTTAGTTTTTAAGTACTAAATATCTATTTATTTAAACGTTAGTTTTAATAAGCTTTTTTTTTTATATACCTGATCTTGTTGCTAAGTATAGGTATGGTAGAGAAAGTAAATAGACAAGCTTTAACCAGCAGCTTTATTAAGCATGAGAATATTAGTATAGCTTTATTTAATAATTATTTTACCGTAAATAATAACTATAGAGGAGCAAATATACCTAATATAATTTAAAAAGGCAAAACTAATATTTTACTATAGTTTTATAAACTTGGCGAGGCGCCTTTTTAATAAGCCTTAATTAAATATATTGATTAAAAAAAGTATTAGAAAGAATATATAATTTTATTAATAGTCGATAATATATATACTTTCGACTATATAATGCTTTTTATAGATTTATATTTAGTAGCTGCTTACTATTATTTTCTAATAGTAGCATTAATGCTTTATTATATATTAATAGATAGTATGTTTTTTTATAGCTATAATACCGGTCTGTATTTAAAAACAATATAAAAAAAGCTATAGCTATTTAGCTTATTAAAGGTTTATACTTTTATTTATAATTATACTTTAATATATATATAGCTTTTATTTATTTTAAGCCTATATATTAATATTGTTAAAGTTTAGACTTACTATATATAAAACCGATAGAGCGTATATATATATTAGCTATACTTGCTTTTATTAGTAGGCCGACCAAGCTAGTTAAAAAGTAGTACTAAGTAAATATATTTGCAGACTTTAGTAATCTTATCTTAATTGTTTATGCTATAGCAAGAATAGTTGCTACTTTATTTACACTTTTTTAGTTTAATTTATAGAAGTTTTATAAAATATGCTTAAAAATTTTACCGCTTAGGTCTATTTTTATATTAAGCTATTTAATAAAGAATTAGTACTAAGCTACTCTAATTTATAAGCTAGACTTTTGCAGCTGCTTACTAATTATATATAAATATAAGTTAGCTAATATAGCACTAGCTTACTTAATACCGCATAATAAAGCCTTTAAGTTTTATTATGCTGCTTTATTTATTTACTCTTATATTAAGGCCTTAAAAGGTTTTAAACTTAGTTTATTGCTAAATAATAAGCTAATATATGCTGGCTTAAAAGGTAGCTAAACTTTAATAAACGCTTTAACTATTTTTATATTTAATTTGTATAAGCTTATTGCTATATTATATAATTTTAAAGTAGGTTTAATATAAAACTTTAGTATAACTAAAGTTTTAATATTATAATAGCTAAGCTTTATAACGCTGTTTAATATAAAGAAAAAAAAGTATTTAGTATACTATTGCAACTTTATAAAATTATTAAACAATATAAAGTCCTTTTTCTTACGGTATATTTCTATTTTGTTTAAGCTAGATATGCTTAAATTTATTTTATAGATTAAAGATTTTAAGAAGTTTTAGGCGCGTAAGTATAAAGATATTCTTTTTATATTATATGTATACTTAAGTAATTTTAATAAGAAAACTAATAGAATTTGCTAGCGCTAGTTTTTAGATTTTAGCTTTTGTTTTAACTTATGTTTACGTATAAATGCAAATAGAGCTATCTAGTATAATTATAATACTATACTATGGTTTATAAATCGGGTATTTTTTGAAAACAATAACTTTTATAAAATATGCTTCTACGTTAATATATATTATCTAACTAAATTTAACTGCAAGATTTTTTTTTTCTTTTTTAATACCTATTTTATTTAGTTGGATAATAAAATAGAGCATACTAAATTAAGCAGCTTTTTATATGTTATATTTTTTTTGTTAGATTAGATAATTATATACTTTAGCTACTACCACTTCTTACTATTATTACTTTTGCTTATTTATATTTAAACTATTATATAAAATTAGCTAGCTAAAAAATATACTTGCTATTTTATAAATATATTTAATTAGTTAATTAATGTTTTATATTTATAATAAATTATATATATATATTTCTACTTTAATATATAATAAGAATTAAAATGTTATACTTAGTAAAATATTATAAAGTTTACTTGTTTAACTAGTATATATTAGTAGCTAAACCTATTTAAAATCTAAATAGCTATATTTACTTTTTTTTAAATTAGCTTGCTTTTACTTCTTTATCTTTTTTATATTATTTTTTGTAGCACCTTGGTATATTATTTAAAAAGCTGTATTTTTAGCTATTTAGTTTTTTAGTTACTTTTTTTTATTTTATTATTAGTATACAATATATAATACTTAATACTTTTTGCTACTTAGTTTTTTAATCGTAAACTTTATCTATAAATATTAAAAATTAAAATTAAGTCTTATATAAGATATTTTATTAATTAAGTCTTAATTATTAACCTTTTAGTTATCTATATTTTTTTAACCTTTTTTTTATATATATTAATATGCTAGATACTTTAAATAATGTTAAGCAGTATTAGCTTAATACTTTAAAAAATGTTAAGCAGTATTAGCTTAATAATAGTACAATTAGTTAATTTAGCCTTTTTAACCTCTAATAATTATACTTAAAGCTAATAATTTTAATAAAAGAAATAGCTTATTGTTAGACTTGCCTATTAAGAAGCTTTATAAACTTATGCTAAATAGATAGTTTATTTTAGTATATTAGCTAGAACTTAACTTTAATAACCTTTTAGTAAAAAAAGCCTTAGGTTATAACGTTAAGTTATTTAATGCTGCAAAATAGGTTAAAGTAGTTACTTTTTGCTATTTTAAAAACAGGTATCTAGGAAATAATATATATTGCTAATCTAAAAGCAAATCTTCGTCGGATAGCTATTTTATGCTAAAACTAGTAAAAAATTATTTAAATAAAGATTAAGCTATATTTAAGCTAGTTTTAGCCAGAAATTTCCTTTCTTAGGAAGCTGTTGATATTTAAACTGCTAATATATACTTACTTCGTATTATTAATTACTTAGTACTATAGAATATTATTATATTACTAAGCTAAAGCAGAATTAAAGAAGGTTTATTAGCTTTATATATAAAAAAAATTTATATAATCTATACTAATACTATGTTTAAGCAATTATATGCTGTTACGCTAAACTGCTTTTATATATTTTATACTAATTGTTTAATACTGTAGCTAAAAACTTAAAGCATATATCTAGTATGCCAATAGTTAGTAACTAATACTGCTTGCTCTATAAGCTTGTTTACTTGCTAAGTGCGTTCTCTACTCTATATAACTATAGAAAGATTAAAAAGTACTATTAAAAAGTATAATCGATATAATATATACTAAGTTAAAGCTTTAGCAAAAGAATTTTGTATAGCTTTACTAGTACTTTATAACAAATAAAACCTTTATAAGATCTGCGATATAGTTTAGCAAAATTTACATATACTTTAGACCTATTCTAATAGTGTTGCTAAAGCAGTTAATAGATTGCTTAACGATATACTAGGTATTATTTAGGATTTAAAATGGTAGTTCTTAAAGGATTTTTATATTAGTCAATAAACTTTACATTAATAATTAGCGTATATAAAAAGGTAGGATTAAAAAGTAGTTAATAGTATATATAACTAATAAGAGCATATTAAAGGGTTAAAATTAAGGATAGCTAAGTTAAAAGAAATTAAGAGTACGTGGCTATATAAGGACTATAGCAATAAGAAACTAGATAATCAATTTTTATTTTTAACAGCTATCTAGTTTTTAAACTTTTAATTATTAGTATTGTTAATAAATTAATACTTATTAGTGTTATTTTATATAATAGACCTATTTTTACTATTTTAGCAATATATATTGTTTTTTTATATAGAGTAAGAAACTAGATAGCTAAATTTCAGCTATTTAATTTCTTACTTTATATTATATATTTATTATTGCTAATATAACGTTAATATTAGCTTCTTTAAGTATATTATATTATTATTAAGTTAAAGTGGCAATTAATAAACCTAAATATAATTCCGACGCATTATTTTTTGATAGACTAGCATCTAGTTATTATTATAACAATAATATATTAGCGCGCTTAAAATTGCGCCTATATTGTTTTTCTTTTTGTTAGGCCTATTTTTATTAAGGTTTAGAAAATAATAAACTAGCTGCAATTAATATATAGCCTAGCTTTGCTTGGCTAGCTTGTTATATTAAGATTACTAATAGCATAATATGTTAAACCTACTATAGCACTACAATTAAGCGTTAGAATATATAGTAAATATGTTAGGAAAAACCTGTTATAACATTTAATAAAAAATATTAGCTAGTTAGATAATAAGCTGCATAATAATTACTAATGTCTTTATTTTCTAACTATAATATAAGTATAAAAGCAATATAATATTGCTATATATTAGCTATAGCTAAAAAGTAGTAGCAGTTAAAATATAAAAGGTATAACTAAAACGTGGGTAAAAGGTAGGAGTAACTAATATAGTACTTTTATAATAGCTAATAGGTATATAATACCTAATTAACCTAGTATAAGGCTTATAGCTATATTATTTATCCAACTGCAGTATAATATATTTTATAATCTAGTATGCTATAGCGTCGTATATTATAGCTTTTAGTATATATCTTAGTAGTTTTATTAGCCCTTTTATTTTGGTTAAAGATTAAATTAACAATAAGAAGAGTAAACAGTAATAATAGTAGTAGTAAGCGGTTAAAGCTACTTTAGCAGGCGGTAACACGTTTATAAAAGCGTATAGCAAAGTTTGCACTGCAACTATAAACAGATTATTAAAAACAGCGTAAAAGTAAGGTTAAAACTATATATTTATATATATATTTATATATATATGTTTATATATACATTAGCATATAAAGCATTATAATATATTATTTCGTTTTATTATATTTATATATTAATATATTTCTTTTTTTATTATTTTTAAGCATTTATTATACTTATTATGTTTTAATAATTTACCTTCTAATAATTTATTTTTTAACAATTTATTTTCTAACTATTTACTTTTTAATAATCCATCTTTTAATAACCGATCTTTTATCGATCTATTTTTTAATAAACTTACCTTTTGATAATCTATTTTGTAACAATGTTTTAAGATATTATATTGTTTAAGTCTAGCGTGCCAATAGTAGAGAGTACCTTAGAGCTACTAGCAAATAACGATTTTAGCTAGAAATAAATTAATACTAACTTAAATTATTAGTCTGCTTTTAATAATAATAAAGTTCCTTTTATAAAGGCATTTAAGTAATATATAAAGCTTTATATGCAATAGTACTATAATATAAAGGTAGCTAAAATAGTTTACCTAGGACTATTTTATATAAAAGGTTACTATATTAACAAAGAATGCTATATAACTATAACTAATTAAGAAGACATAATATATAAAAACTTAATAAAAGACTAATAAATAAACAAAAGTATACTAAAGCATAAGTAGTTCTATATAATATTTGCTAGTATAAATAATAAAATATTTAGCGAGATAATATATTGCTTATATAAGGTTTACTAAAATTAAACATATATTAAATAGCTTTTCTTTAATTTTATACTAAATAATAGCAAACCTATAGACCTAATTTTTACTATTGGCTAACTATATATTATATAAGTTAGTTAGCTGCTTAACTAGAGTTACTTTACTTTGAAAGAATAAGTAATAACTACTGCAATAATAAAATAAGCAAAAAAAGTACTAGTTTATATAGAGTCTATATCTGCTTTCTTAGACATAGTATGTAAAAACAAGCGCTTTTACAATCTAAAGCTGCTACTATTAGTACTAATAGTACAAGATATGCTTTAGTTTTAGCTAAAGCTTAAGAAGGTAATAAAAGAAAAAGAAAAAAGGCATAAAGGATTAATATATTGGAAATAATTCAACAGAATAAAGAAAATAATATAGAAAATAAAAAAACAGCAAGAGTATATATATTAAACTTATTATAATATTAAGTAAATATATTTAATATATTTTCTATTTAATTAAGCTATCTAATTAATTAGACTATTTATATAGCTATATATATTTTATAGTATAAGTACTTATATACTTTTAATTTAACTTTAATAATAAAAATTAAAAAAATATAAATTTAT
>MU396887.1:0-29596 GCA_022578855.1 Nemania serpens | reverse complement strand
CCGCTTTTTTTTTTTTTTTTGGGGGTTTTTTTTTATTTTTTTTTTTCCATGCACCACCGCCCTTTGGTCTATAGGGCCTTTAACTTGGAAAACCCCCCCCCCCCCCCCCCCCCCAAAATATTCATATAGCACTGTACTGCATAATACAGAGGTACATGTGGGTTAGCTCACTCCCGAGTCCACTCCACAAGTGTGATGCAGAACCCCTTGATAAGATAAGGATACCCCATACTTTATGGATGACGGAACAATAGGTGCTTTGTAGTATGATGCATTTTCTCTCGCCATTTGGCAAGAGGAAGAAATACATGGACCGACGAGCATTCACAACAACACATCGGCAAAGGAAGATCAGGCGTCCGTCGAGAAGACGGCAGCTCGTAACTCACCTTAGATATCGCTAGTGTCACTTCAATGGGTAGACGGGAATTGACTAGGATGCATTCACCAATGAAGCATGTCGAATAAGCAAAACTAGACACTTGAGCTCGATATATCGCCGACTCCTTGCAAAGTCGTCACATCAGTCAATATTAAGTAGCGATTCTCTTGAAACCTAAGTAGCTATGGTATTTCATTCTCTGTTTTGTTTTTCTCTCTACGCGACACATGATCATTCATGAATAGCTACCAGCTAAGCCACTCCGTTCGACAAGGTAGCTCTTCAACGGATTGTTGTAGTCGAGCTGCCGAGACAGCATCGAGGCAGAAAAGTGAGCGCGCAATTCTTGGTGAGCCTGTATCTGACTTCCGGTCACTGGGAACCCCGATATCGACTCTTCTGCCGCCAGGGGACTCGGCGACGTCCAGGGTCCGTCCGAACATTGACACGTAGGCCACTGGCCGTCGTTATCCACGTCGTTTTTGAACTTTGGCGGCGGCGGAACGACGCCGTCGTTGAGATATGCCCGTAAATGCGCTATAGTGCAACCTGACGAACACGCAAGGGTACAATGGCCGGATCCATCTTGCTCCACGATGCTTGCATTGGCGAACTTGCGGGTCATGGCGAGGGCATCACCCAGTGGCGTGACCGGGTCCAGAGTGTTGGAGAGGAAGAGAATCGGGAAACTCGTCTCTATGAGATCGGGCTTATGGGCAGGGTCATCGTGCCACCGCATGGGCGGCTCCTTGTTCTCGATCTCCCACCCATTACAGCCAAGATTCGGTTCCAACCCGAACCACTGTACGAATTAGCTTATAACATGGCCACGACGGTTCGAAGGTCGGGTACGGAACTTACGGCGTCTGCAAACCATGAATGAGATGCTGCGGCCTCAAATCGACTCTGGAGCTCGGCTACGCCCTCGTTGAGCCTATGCCGCTTGTCGCCGCATGCAATTGCCGTAATGGAATCGTCGGGCCAGACAGGTAAGGTGAGATTGCCGCATAATGATACCATGCCCGCGCCCTTTGCAATCCCTCCGATGCTGCCGCGGAGAATACGGTCCAGCAGTTCGGCAATCACGGGGAACCCGACAATGGGTGCGTACAAGCCGCCGAAAAATATCGACTTCTTCACGTCGCTTGCCGTGACCAGGGCAGCAAAGTTCATATCGGGGAGTAATACGACGGCAGGCTGCGCCTCGAGTGACGACAGGATCTCCCTGAATCGTGCCCGGATGGCATCTGCGTCGTCTCCGGCGCGGTAGAAGTCGCACAGAGCCCCTGCCTCGGTACAGGAGACAAAGAACCTATCCCAGATGGCGTCGGCATCGACAATGCTTCCCTCCCACACCGGATTGACGTAGTGGTCAGCATGCACGACGCCGTCTAGGACGACTCTGCCCACTTTGTCGGGAAACATGGAAGCAAAAGTCGCACCTAGGAGGGTGCCGTAGGAGAAACCCCAGTATACGAGTTTTCCCTGTAAACTAGTCTTGCTCTCTTCCTCATTGTCCGATAGTCGCTGTTCAACGGGCGACTGTGCCGCGTCCGTTTGCATCGTTTGGCTATTCGATCTCCATTCGTCCCAGGCATGGATTATGGAGAGCATGTCTCGCGCGTGGTTTGGAGTACTCGTGTGACGAAAGATGCTACTGTCGCCTTCGTTCTCATCCACCCGCTGACATAATTGAGCCATCGCCTTCGACCGAGCACTCAGCTGGGTCAGTGCCACATTGCTGGAATTTGTCAAGCCGATTCCTTGTCCGCTGGCGAGCCAAGTGAGTCGGTTCATTAACGCGATATTACGGCCCAAGACCCCGTTCGAACTATTGGGCGATGCAAAACAATCGGCCTTGGGGGTGGAATATCCCACACCACGCGGATCAAAGCCAATGATGTCATGCTGGTTGCCCACGAGGAGCTGGAGACTTGCGGCCCTCGATTGAGCAAATACGACTCCGCTCCCTCCCGGGCCGCCGGGGTTGACGAGGAGAGGCGCCTCGGCATATGTGGACGGGTCTTGCGTGCGACCTGCTCCCGTCGCCATTAACAAGGCGAGATGCACCTTGGGATGGTCAGCAGATGCGTTCAATGGGCGGCTGTAGTCCATGGGGACGGTAAGCCTCGCGCATTGGAGATTGGGGCCGTAAATCCCAAAGCACGGTTGCCATTTGAGCTTCTCGCTCGGTGTGATCTATCCATGCCGATGTTTGTCAGTTTATATCACAAGACAAGCCGCGATGTTGTTTAGATAAGGGTAGTCACACACATCCAGCCATTCGGTCCACAGTTCGGCGCTATCTGACACAGGCTCTTCGCTCAGGGCACGGTCGTGAGTATTTCCGCGAAATTGTGCTCGAAGAACAATGTTACTGTAAATTACGAGCACGATCAAGACATAGATATATCTCCAGTTCCCGAAGTGTTCGCCTACCCTCGGCCACCAGGATCGTGCATCTGAAGATCGCAAAGGCCCGGCAAGCGAGCGGTCCTGTCGCTGAGAACGAGGAACTCGACTCGCTTCAGTCTTCTCCATTGTTCATCTCATACGACAAAATAATATGATGAAATGGGTAAGATGGATTGTGGTGAGTCGTTGGAGTTCAGAGCGGAGACATTTAGAATAGATGCCTATAATTTATATAATAGCCGGCGCCGTGAGGATGGTTTTGCCGCGTAGGACTCCTTACAGCCTAAGTAACTAACTACATAGAGGTCGACGATCGGCACACGTTGATAAGCGATGCAGGGGGTTGTATCACATCAAGGTAACTTGAACCTAGGATTTGGTGTTAAGTTCCGCTCAATATCGGTAATAGACACTATCAACATAACGGTGGGCCAGTCTCACCAGAGTCACCACTTCCGCCAAACAATAGAACTTGCGGAGATAAACCTTGTGAGATAGGTTACCTGGAATTATTTGCATACAAAAGCTGTTTTATTAACAAAATACCTTGTTCTTTTTGTGTTTTTTTTTTTTTTTTTTGAATACTAGAGTTTTTATTTTTAATATAACTAACAAGCTTGATTAATTATAATCATAATTGATTCTTAGCAGAAGTAATAGCAGACAGTAGCGGCAGTGGTGAGTCTAGCCGTCTAAGAACATTACAATTTTAGCAAGATGCCTTAGTCACCTAGCTTCATCAAGCATCTACATAGACTTTACAATGACTGCAGGCGCCGAGTTCATCTGGTCCCGCCATGCAAATACGGCGGTACGATCTACTGTAAACAGTTACTCAATCATTATATGAATAATATGTATTTTGGGCAGTATATAGGCGGTGACTTGGCATGTCACGAGCATCGTTTCCATGCTGTTATGGGAATCAGGGTCCGACTTGGTAGGTATGTTAATGTCCAGGCAGTTAGCCGAACCGCCGCCATATATGAGGACTGTCGCTGGTCTCCAGTTCTGGTTTCTGTTCTTCAGCTGTGCTCAAATCTTGCATCCGATCTTGTGTTTTCGGTCTTCTTCTCTGCCTCTGTTCTACAGGTTTTTCCTTCGTCTTCTCTTATTCCGCTAGTCGGGGCCGGTCGCTAGGTATTCTATGACATATTGCCCTCTTTATTAGTTATACCTTCACCCATAATAGACGACCTTTTAATAAAGCCAAAATTGTCAAACAGACTGTCAAAATCGTCAACTGCCGGGTAGTCGCTATCGCCAACTTCTTGGCTAGTGTAAATGGGCTTCATTTGAACATAAATCCCGGTGCTTATTCGCCAGCTCTGTGAGTTGATGGACGAACATGAGGTTCATAATCTGAGATGCGAAAACTAACATGCACAAAGAGTGCCTAGTCGGCGATGGTGAAATCTTATTTGGACGAGGCCGGGACGTGACAAGCTAGACACTGCGGTAGCTAACAATGCTGCCACCAATGACGCTGTCGAGAATGTTAACGCTCTGGAATCTACCTCGGACCCGACTCCTGTAAGGGATACCGTGATTTCTCAAGGAAGTAGGACGGCGGTCACAGCCGCCGCGACTACAACTGCAGCGGCAACGGTCGACAACTCTTCCCCCACGACTGTAATTACCTAGTTTCTAGAGAGTCATAGTGCATATACCACCGACACCTCGTCCCCTGTGGCAGATTTCCCCTGCCGTGCGTGCATCGCGTAACCGCCAAGATATGGACGTATCTCATCGTTCGGAGGAGGAAGGCCTTCCCTCTCGTAATGAGTATCGCTCGACGCAAGTACTTTTAATATTAGAATTATCCCATACCAGACTTTTAGCGGCGATATAACCGCGGCATTTCTTTGTTTGGCTTCTGCTACGAGGAGCTCAAGGTACCTAGTGAGTGGCTTCAGACCTTGGGGTTGGAATCGTCGTTTTGTCCGCGGTTAATACGTCGCTTGACAGCCGTCATTAAAACGGATGACGACTACTTATAGGTTAGGTAGTATAGTTTTATAGAGTGAGCAAGCCTGAAGAAGGATCCCCTATGTCCGCGTGTTACCAGGTGTCTAGTTGAAAAGCAAAGCCCGAAATGTCTTCCGGACCAGCTACGGGCATCTATTACGCAAGATCACGTTCACCGACATGTTACAACATATCCGCCCACGGAGCAGAGAAAGTGAAGCTTCACGTTTTCTAAGTAGCCAATTACTTATCCCACTTCTTGAAGCCTTCGTTCTTCTGCTTCTGCCGCGTATTCCAGCCGAGCTTGCCACTGATGCTGTTAACCCAGTCCTCGCTCCGTCTCCCCTGGGGCTGGACACTGGCGAACGGGAAGCGGCTGGCGCTGATGGTCACGTAGTCGCCCGGCAGGAGCTCGATGCGCTTGCGCCCGTCGAAGCTGGCCCAGCTGCTAGTCCGCGCGTCGTAGGGCACGCCCAGGCGCAGGACGATGGTGTCCGGCAAGATGATGGGTCGGAACGACAGCGTGTGCGCGCATATCGCGGTGACGAGCATGACGGGGTTCTCCGGGTGACACAGCGAGCCGCCCGACGCGAGATTATACGCCGTCGACCCCGTGGGAGTTGACACGCAAACGCCGTCGGCGAGTACAGAGGTGAAGTGCTCATCATCCCCGAAGATCTCGATATTGGTTAATGCTACACGCCATCAGCATAAGTGTTGGTTATCTCCATCATTTCCATCTTTGTACTTACTAGGATTGGGTCCTCGGTCTACCACGATCTCGTTGAGGATCTCATAGGTGCCGTCCGGTTTATGGGTATGGTCATCCTCCTTTTCCTCGCCGATAAGCTCCTCCACCAAATCACGCCGCGCCCGCTCGGCGCTATGCACGTGGGTATCTTGATTTGGCTCTAGCGAGTTCTTCCTCGTCTGACTTCTCATGATCGTGCCTTCGAACCGCAGGCGTAAGCTGACGGTGACGCCCGCCGTAAAGGCCGTATTGAGGGACTCTTGGTACTCATTAAAGTCGAATTTGGTTAGAAACCCCAAGCTTCCGAGAGCAAAACTCAGCACAGGCGGTACTATCCTCTGAAACAGCCAGCTCGCGTATAGCACTGTCCCATCACCCCCGAGGGTAATGATGAAGTCAAAGGTGTGTGGCCTCCTCCGACACATTTCCTCGGTCCAGAAGCGTATTCGTCGGCTCACGGCGTCCACGGGCGTGTCCTGATCCATCTCTCCCGCGTCGATGTACTCGGACCGAATCTCCTCCGCCAGTCCCGGCAAATCAAAGCGCTTGTTCTCTTTCAGTACGTCTTGGATATAGATGGTGTACCGCACGTCTCTGTCTTTACTTAACAGCCACTTCGCTAGCTCTCTCGTCTTCGGTATAAGGTCCTCGTCGTAGGGTTTGGTCAAGAGGAAGATGTGCTCGACCTTAAATCTCAGGCGCAGCATGCCTAACCGCCTGCTCAGCTCCCTCACGCCCCAGGCCATCTCGGTGAGCTGCCTTTTGGTGAGCAGTCGGCTATGTATACTCTCGTGTGCCTGCCCGGCGAGGTCTAGCGCAGACCTGCTCTTCGTGACCTCGGTCTTCCATGATTTCTCGTCGGTCTGGCCGGATATCGAACTGCTGTCGCTTTCGACTTCGATGAGGGACATGCCTTCTGACTGCTTGCTCGTTCTCTCACCATTCCCCTTGGACTCGACGTACGAATTCAGACCCATCTCCTCGGAGACATCCTCGTGCCTGGCATGAGAGTGATGGAAGAGGCCGTCTGGCTTATGGGATTCGAGTAACTGGTGGACTAGACAGTCGGAGGAGAAGGGCTGCCTTTTCAGATACTGGTTATGCGCGCTGGGGACGAGGGAACTCTTTCTCCGATACGGGCTCGTAGGATCGAAAGTGACCTGGTCGTTCTGGTTAGGCGCTGCTCTCTTGCTTTGCTTCGTCTGGACAGGATCGACGTACCTCAACCTCCCTCACGTCCTCATCGCTCGCGATAGAATGGGTATCAAGGTCGTAGTGAACGTGCCGGGTGGGGATGACATGGTTCCCATCATGCAGCGGAGCATGGACCCGAACATCATCGTGAGCACTCATGCTACCCGGGAGGAGTAGCTCGGACGAGGTGGCTACGGGATAGCCGCGGGCGTAGTGGTTTCTATATTTCTATATATACACTTACACTTATACATGTAAGAAGAGGAAGGTTAGTTTACTTTGGACGAGTCGCGACCATGACTGTCCTCTTTATACGAGAAAGTGCCAGGAACGCAAATGGTGCAAGTGGTGGAAGAATACATATTATTTCAGCATTGTTCTCGTCCGAGGTGTATAGACGGAAGTAGATACTTGCCCGTAGATAAGGTGTTAGGTACTTTACAGTAGTATCTACCTGTAATCTACTGATGTAATCTACTGATGTAATCTACTGAACCCAGCTGGGTATCTCAAGGCAGCAAGTCGATGGATGAGTGGCGTCAGCTTTTGGGTGCTGAGTGAGGGGCAGCTGGTACCTTAATACGCTGTGTCCCTCTGAGATAAACCGTGTTCGGTCTAGCGCGGGACTCGATAAGAGCTGAAAGCTGGCTAGGTACTTGATACCCCACACCACCTCTATAGCGGGCTGGAGAGCAAATATACGTAGAGGTTCATTGATTCCTCAAGTTCTGTAAACTTAAGAAGTCTTAAAGTAATAAACCACCAAGCCCAAGGGTAAGTACACTTTATGTACCACAATAACTCTGTCTCTTCAAGTTTTTGAAATGTTATTGCGAATGCCATCATAGTAATATATACACACACACACACACAACTTTAAAAGCCTGTGCTGTTTGAGTGGTGGCACCTATTGCAAACCTCGCCAGCTCGCGTGCATCTATTCCAGGGCCAAGAATGGTAGTGCGCTTACATGGGTCATGGAAGTGCATCTCTCGCCAGCTGTATTGCTGCATTGAGCCCAATATTCAACGAAGCACGGCTTCATCTGGTAGAATACGGGTCCAATATTGATGTAGGTGGGCCACGGCATCACATAGTCCAGCTCAGGTCCTAATCCCCAGACTACCGTCTCTTACACAGGACGGACGGTCTTATAACCTTGACGAATGCTGCACGCAAGATGTGAGCACGAGTTTTTGCCATGCGTTGTTCACTTAGATGCAATGCACACAAGCGCCAACCCGTCCGACTTTGCCGTCAAGGACGAAAGGCCGTGGACGTCTCCGAGTGAAATCCCGTCCAATCCCGCCCAATCCCGTCATTTGCCTGCTCCCATCCAGGCTTGACAAAATCGGGGATTGCCGGTGCTGACGGCGGCGTCGTGCTCGGCTTCGGTCTTCGTGAATCGTGAGGCAAGGCAAAAACTCGAATCTTGTTTGTAAAAGCTCTCGTAATGTAGGAAACACCTCCAAGGTTTTTGATATTCAAATACCTAAGACTGCTATTTGTATTCAACTGCTGCCGACGCCGAGTTGCCGGTTTTTCCCCGCAAGCTTGTCTAGTCGCTCCTCTCGCGCGGGGTTGCTTCGGCCATGATGATGACATCCCTCTTTCTTCTAATGGTCCAGATGTTAATAAAGCCTCCTCGGTCACACCCGACATAGACTAGAATTATACCGACTACAAGAAAACACAATACAGACATATATATCCATACCTGTATTGCAAACAACCAAGTTTACAACAGCTCTCACGCACATCCACCCGTCCGAGAATCCGCCATCCACTACAAGCATTTATCCAGCACATCTCATCAACATGGCTAATCGTGTCGCTACTCTCGACGTGAGAAACTGTCTACTCTCCACTCAAAACACGCACCGATGGCTGACCTTCCATCATAGTCCTCTCTAGCCGACCGGCTACCGGCCTATTCAAAGGCGCTGTTCGACGCCAAGGCCACAAAAAAGCTGAGCTTCGAGGCCATTGCCAAGGAACTCGGCCGTGGTGAGGTTGCCGTGGCCGCGCTCTTCTACGGCCAGGCTGAGGCCTCCGCCGAGGATGTCGCGAAACTGACCAACCTGCTCGGCGTGCCGAGCGAGGTCTTAGAAGCCTCGATGGCGGGTTTCCCCGACCGCGGCCGTTCCGGACCCATGCCCCCCGTGGAACCCCTCATCTACCGACTATACGAGATCGTGCAAAACTACGGATACGCGTTCAAGGCCATCATGAACGAGAAGTTCGGCGATGGCATCATGAGCGCTATTGCATTCTCCTCCAAGGTTGAGAAGGAAGTGGATGGCGATGGGGTTACGTGAGTGATTCGCTCGTGATAGGGATGAGATGGGGACACCGCGCTAACGAGGAGACAGTTGGGTGAACATCACACTCAGGGGCAAGTGGTGAGTTGACTACGGTGAACTGTGTCGCAATTGTTCATCTTCCGCTGACAATTTCCTAGGCTATCTTATTCTCGATTCTAAAATACACACTGAAGTGACGAACACGATAACCACGGCGCTACTTACTTTCAGACATCGGATACGGGAGCTGACTGTGACGATCTTCTGTTTACTCGGTGGTAAATTCTGCCAGAGTAAAACACCTCCTGTGAATTTGAGCTTAATGGGGGGGGGGGAATAATAATATTGTTGCTGTTATGTATATATCTAATTTTCTATACGGCCGTCCAAAAGCAAGTTGCTTTCTAACACCCTCCTTACCTACTATCAACAGGCCCTCCAGGGTCGGATATCTTGTCAAACTACTAATGTATATATATTATACGGGTGGTCTCTACAATCTAAGAAACCGATTAAATACTAAGCCCACGCATACCGATGATTATCACCAAGATATATGCCTCTAGCCTTCAGGGTAGGAGGGAAGATTCTAAATTTGGCACGTAACCATCTGTGGTCAGTCTGGAGGTACACAGGTCTGGAAAGCCTCCCACAATGCCTGTCAACGGAGACCCCCAACCTCCTACCATCTCTCAGCACCTCATTAAAGAATCGATGGGCCTACTTTTAAAGCTAAATTTTGGGGACTTTATTACCATTTTTCTTCATTCCCATTGATGTAGTATCTGGTGCTAGATTATGGGTAGCAGTGTGAGATTTGATCAAGCGGCATAATTACTGGATGAATGACTAACTCTGAATCGCTCTTGTTGCCATAACCTCCTACTCCCCCCTAATTACATCCGCCATCGTGCCGCGAGCCCCTCAGAATTCCGACCTGCGCAGCCAGAAGCTCACATTAACACCAGCCTGGCATCCCCCAAAGAAGCCGACCTCTTCGATAGGCCCGAGCTCGACGCCATCGCCCAGATGCACGGCGTCGATGAGATCCACGACGTCCTGGTTGCCGACCGACGTCGGCGCCGAGTTCCTGACGACCAACGCGCACGTGCCCTGCGTGCGCAGCGCGCGCCAGTCGTTGGCGCCAGCGCCAGCCGCAGCGGTGGTGGTGGCGGCGTGTAGGATCCACATGCCGTTGTTCTTCCTCGCCCACTCGCCGATCTCGAGACAGTCTAGCATGTCCGCCGGGTGCGCGAGCCGGCCCTTGTGGTGCGCCTCCGTCGAGCACCTGTCGAACGCCCCCTGTTCGGGCGTGCCGGGCGCGAAGGGTGCTTCGGCGAAGCACCCGGAGACCGTGGCCTCGGGAGCGGCGAGTGCTGCTAAAGGTAGGGTGAGGAGAGCGAGGAGGTTCATGGTAGCTTGGGCAGGTGTTTATGGGTTATGTTTGTGAGGAACGAGAAACTATTGCGATGGAATCGTGCTGGCGGAAGCTTAGGTAGCTTAGGTATCCCCCTTTGGCGATGAGTAGGTATAGATGATGAGTGATATCTAATGATTCAAAGGGACAGGCTGTGACTGCTTATATGGATAAAATACATCATGTGATTCATGTGATTCATGTGATTGCCTTACCTCTCCTCATTCCATGGTTCGGGTGTAACAGCTACCTATCGGAGGATACTGACGAGAGCAGGCAGGCTTGATGGAAGCCACGAAGGCCGCAATGGCTGCCAGATCAATGATGAAACAAGAGAGAAAGGTTCGGGAAGGCCCTTTTATTCAGAATGAAACACAAATCGGAGTTCGTACACGGGAACTGAACAGAATGGAACGATCGATCGATTATGGATTATGAGTTAAGAAACAGAAATGGCGCCGGCAAGGTGGCCGAAATGTTTCAGTGTGATATATCTTGTCCTACGTCGATTTGACTGTGCCACTTGATATGTATATGATTCTCTTCAATCCCATCTTGATATCGACGTGTATGAGCATCCGTTACACCCCAAGATATTGCTCCTCCATACGAATAACGAGATGAAGTCTGAATCAACGGTACCTCAGCGAGAACGACGTCAAACGCCGCCCTGTGAGCTGGAATTCGACGTGCCAGGCTTCGGCAACGATACCGTCAGTCTTCTTCTAGAATTTTCCCTCCAGTATGGCTCGACCCCCATCTCCTTAAATCTCCTCGCCTCGTACTTGTTCGTCACGAGCCAATTGCTGACGAATATGGCCGACACGATCAACAAGATCCCGGCGACCGCGATCACGGGCGCGATGATGCTGAAAATCGTGAACCCATAGCTGAAATTCACAAAGGCGACATTCTCGGCGAGCGTGTCGACGCCTAGTCCCACTTGGAGAGACGTCAGCACGATCACGACATAACCCAGTATTCCCGCGAGGGCGGCGAAGTTGTCGGCGATGAGGTCGGCGTAGACGGCGTGACCGTTGACCTTGGAGTATCCTCGAAAAACGAAGCCTTTGAATCGATAGACTATGTTCATCCGGTTCAAACGAAGCTCCCCGTACCAGTATCTCGGATTCACCTTTGCCATGTCGTGGTCCCGCAGCACCTCTTTCGCCAGGCGCCTCCACCCTTCCCACGTGACGGAAGAAGGAATCAGGCTCTTCTCATGGGCCAGACGAAAGTCACTCTCGTATGCGATTAGCGCGGTATACGAGAAGAGGAAGCCTCGCGCGCACTGAGCCAGTTCGGCATCTTGCAAAACATGGGCGGTCCAGAAGCCCGGATCCAGGAGCCACGAAGGTAGGGGCTTCAGGAATATGTGGCTTTTCGACCATATGAGATGCAGCTCTGGGTTTTCCGTGATTGTGATTTCTCTGGATAGTGCGACTTGGTAATGAAGCGGCCGTGGCGGCATCGGACGACCACATACCCATAGCCAATCTTGTATGGCATTTATCCTCTTGACCAGAAGTTCGTCACCTAGGAACTCTGCGTCCGCCTGCGGCACGATGATATGATCCTTCTTTGTACGGTGCGTTGCTGGGAGATAGGAACCTGGTTCGTTTCGCTCGTCAAGCTCCCCAAGCACCCAGGTAGTAAAGGGGGGATGGTGGCCGTCCATTGAAAAGAGCCTCGAAGTGAATATCGGTTACCCTTGGCGAGGAAGGGAAAGGAGACGCAAGAACTCTTAGGCTTGTCGCCGACAAAGCCTCGGTACCTAACAGAGGCTGGTGATATTCATTAATAGCGACGATGGCGTACATTTAGAAACCACCAAGCCGGCCGGCACCTTTTAAGGCTGAGATGGAACGGTGCTATAATCACTTGGCGACGACGGCTTCACTGGATATAGCCTAGGTCAGGCAGCACCCCGGACCATTCTTTTTAATGCGTTTGGGTGGTATCATCTCCTATTTTTGGAGCAACCATGTACCGGAACGAACCCACCAGTAGCTGCAGACAGGCTTACATACTTAGGTAGCATTCTCTATTTCCGAATGGGTATAGCGAATGTGGCACGACCAATTGACAAAAGCAACGACGTGCCATTCGTTCTTCTACTTTCTGTTACGTATAAGATCTAAAGAGGAACAAGGCCTCGTGATGATGGGGAGGCACCACCTCATAGTGTTGACAATTTGATCTAGACAAAATACTAGGCTATATCTGGACTTCGTGCTTAAGGAAGGATTCGGGCCCTAATCTTTAGCCTAACGCATTACAGAATATATCCCCAGAAAGATGGTCCACTTTCTGGCCACTGGCTGGTTAACGAAATTACCAAGCGAAGAAGGAGTCAGAGTCTACTGACTAATCCTTAGCCTTCTTGGGCATCTAATAGGATTCGACGCCCCTTAGTATAAATAGGTTACCAGGTAGGTAGTGTGCCGTTTACTGCTTACCCAAACAAGGATGTAGACTATGTACTGTACTGTGTGCTGGTACCTGGTGTTGGTATCCTTAACCTGGAGGCACTAGAGCAGAGAAAAACAAAATTCCATAAATCTCGTGCAGGGAGTGGCAGAAGCAAATTTGGGGGCCATAACGTTATACCTAGCATTATTATGCTCTGTACTGCGAGCCATACATTACTTGGCCTGGTTATCTAGTAAACAAGCATCATACATAATCTAGGTATCATGCCCTCTATAAGAAGTGTAGTCTGACCATCCGAAAACCTGAACCTTCGGGCTTCCCTTGCAGGTGCACCATCATCATGTCTCTCCAGCGCTCCGCGACGCGGAAGGCCGGCTCTGGCCCGGCGAGGGAGAAGAAAGATTATAGCGTTGCTGAACAGGCCATGAAAGTGCTCTATCCTCTCGATAATCAGAATGTTGTCCCAGAGATCGAGTAAGCTCCCAGCCCGGCCGAAGACGTTTGCTCGTCACCACCTACTCTAACACGATGTCTCCAGTATCGTTCTTGTACCCGGCCTGGGCGCTCATCCAGAAGACAGCTGGAAGTCCGAAAGCACCAAGTTCAACTGGACTACCGAAGCACTCGTCAAAGATTTCCCCAAATCGCGAGTGCTTCTGTACAAGTACCAGTCGGCCTGGACGGGCGCATTGAAAGTAAAACAGTTCATGGGGAACATTGCCAGTACGCGTTCCTGAGTCGTCTTGGGTCCCCCCACCGCCCCTTTTCGCGGATGTTTTACACGTTCCTATATGTCCCCAAAACCTCTTATTAATGAGTTAAATATTACTGCGAGTGATAACTTCTAATATCTGGATTTTCACAGTGGCACTGCTCATAAGTCTTCAGAGCGAACGCGAAGTAGGCGATATTCTCACTCAAGGCGATGTTGGGATATTTTTATTAACGAGCTGATTCTAGAAATGCCAACGGCGACCTATCGTATTCATTGGCCATAGTAGTAAGTAATATTCGCGTTTCTGTCGTTTAAACACGGACTGATCACGCTCTGAAATGGTCGTTACTGACAATGAATGTTACAGTGGGTGGTCTCGTAATAGCGAAGGCAATCATCCTTGCCGATCAGCGGCGGGATAAATTTCCCATCATGTTTGAGGCGATCGCAGCAGCGACCTTCTTTGGGACGCCTTTCGGCGGTGCTCCTGTAGCATCGGCTGCGGCGATGTACGCATACGCAGCTGAAAAGATTGGTCTCGCAACATCTTCCAAGCTGCTTGACCTGATGAAAGAAGGGGACGAAGGCTTGCGCGAGCTGAGGCATGAGTTCATGCGACTTGCAGGGAAGTTAAGCCAGAAGATTGACCTTTTCTGCTTCTATGAGGAAAAGCCTACAGATTTCTCCAAGATACCTGGCTTGCCTACTCTTTTCGGCTTAACAAAGGCAGTCATTCCAAAACAATACGCCGAGTTCGTCAGCCGAGACTCAGCAACTCTACCCGGCGTTGATGAACTCGGACTCGCAAGTACTCATCGCGATCTGGTCAAATTCGATGGACATAAAGATTTAATGTGGCGGCAGTTCGTCCGTGATCCCCTGAAGAAGATTATCCACGGAGCTCCCCTTGCTGTTAAGAACCGCCTCAACTCTGTCCGTGACATCGACCGAGACATGATTAGCAAGATCATGGAAGCCCTCGAGGGCGCTCAAGTTCAGAAGAAGCGGAACACACTTCGGCAGACATTTGCGCCATCATCGTGGATAACTGCGGAGGCAGAGTACACACAATGGCTAGCTGAGGGCCAAAAAGACCAGGAGCCGGAACGGCCTCGAGATAGAGATTTCCTATGGATTCGAGGCCCTGAAGGAAGGGGGAAAACTAGTGCCTCCATGGCCGTTGTCGAAGAAATCGAGACGCACGTTATCAATAACGCAGAGAACGCGAGCCAAGATCCCGTCCTGCTTGCTTATTTCTTCTGCGACACGTCCCCAGACTACAACACCGCCGAAGATGTTCTTAAAAGCCTGATCAGGCAGTTAATCAATCAGCAAGTGACGCTGGCTCCTTACGCCAAACAATACGTAAAGAAGGGAAATGAGGGAAGCAAGTCGCAAGCACGAGTCGCTGTTGAAAATCTCTGGCAGACACTGCAGGATATGCTCACGGATGAATTCGTAGGCAGAAAGGTCATATTTGTCCTGAACAATATCCACTGCCTCCCCGAAGATTCGGACTCGACGATCAAATTCATGAACTATCTCAATGCCGAAGCCCAGACCCTGAACGGTGACGACACAAGACGTATCGCTACTAGATGGTTCATAACAAGCAGAGAGGCTCATAACGTAGAGCAAGCGCTGAAGGTCGATGGCCTTCGGCTCGTCGATCTAGAGGACGAGAAATATGGAGATCAAGTGCAGAATGCTTTGAGGAAGCATGCTAAAGAGAAGATTTCCTCGCTAGAGCAGGAGAAGAAGTACAACAAGGCATTGGCATACTTTGCCAGTAGCTTGATTGGGAGGCGAGCACAGAACACACAATGGATTGACATCACGTGCGTCCAGCTCCAGGAACTACCACAAACCCAAAGCGACCTGCCGGTGCGCCTGGCTCTGGAAACCATGCCTCAAGATTTGAAAAGTCTGCTCAACAAATCTTGGCTGCAAATCTTCAGGTCGTACGAGAAAGAGGCCGAGAAGATCAAGGAGATGCTTCGTGCCCTCGTTCTCACGTATGAAGACCCAACTACGACCGAACTCGGCGTTCTCGCCGGGCTGTGCGCAAACGAAGAAGAGAAAGCTGAGCTTGAAGGGTTGATAGAAAAATGCAAACCGCTCTTGTCCATGAAGAAAGATGAGAAGGTCTGCTTTATGAACAGTGTGGTCAAGGGCCACTTGCTCGAAAATGCCAAGGATTTGCTTGGACTTTCGAAAGAAGAGATGAAATGGCAGCATGGAGTGCTGACTCATCGCGCCTTTTCTCACTTAAAGGAGTGTTACGGCAAACTGACACCTGAGCCGGTCCCTACTGCGGAACAAACAACCGATCAAGAGGTGAACCAGAATGAAACAGAGGATCAGGAGCATAATGGTGAAGAGAATGGTGAAGAGAAGAATCAAGAGAATGATGAAGAGAACGATGCCGAGGAAGAAGACGACGACAACAACCACGAGGGAGATGACAATGAAGAGGAAGACGATGATAACGACGACGAAGAAGATGATGAGGATGAGGATGAGTATGAAGTAGATGAAGACGAAGACACACCAATCGACTTCATCGCGTTGCCTTACTGTGAGTATTTCTCTCAGTTATTTTCTGCCTTTCTGGTCGGATTTCGGGGGTATAAACGCTTCTTTTCGCGTCCAAGTCATACCTGAGAACGTCCACATTCATAATGGCAATAACTGACTCAGAGTGTTGCAGGCATAAAAAACTGGCTGAGGCATGCTTCCAAAGCAACGCTAGAAATTGCCGAGGATCTGAGCTTAGAGGTAGACTTTTGGAAGACCGATTCATTCATTCGCCGCAAGTGGCTTGAGGAATATTGCAGATTGGTATCTACTTTCGAGGATTTCGATCCGACGACGCTTACGGGCTTACATGTTGCTGCCTCGATTGGCTTCAGACAGCTTGTTGTGGCGCTTATACGTAACGGCGATCCCGAAAAGTCTGAGATTGCAGTTCGCGATTCGATGGTGAACACTCCTCTGCATTTCGCCGCCGTCTTTGGGCGCGCTAAGATTGTTGAGGAACTCCTCAACCGAGGCGCCCCCATCGATGATGCAATCGAAATTGGACAACAGACACCTTTACACATGGCTGCTTTTGGCGGCCATGTGGAAGTTATGAAAAAGCTAGTTCTAAGAGGGGCGGACCCGAACGCTATTGCTGTTGAGGTCGGGCCTGTGGTCAACGCCGCGATCTGCTCTGGAAATCGAGCTGCCGTGGAATTGCTAGTTGAGAGAGGTGTTTCGTTGACTGTGGATGGAGAGGATTTCTACTCCCCGCTTGCCTTAGCTGCGCTACTCTCAGACGTCTCCATGTTCGAATATTTCATCGAGCAGTATGCAGATAAACTGCCTGCTGTAGAGTACTCAAAGGCGCTGGTAGGGGCAGCTGAGGCGGGGAGGTTAGAAGTCCTCAACAAGCTACTGGAATTCGAGCACGAAGCATCGTACTTCCAGTCTGCGCTCGACGCTGCCGTCCAGGAATGGAACTGGGACATTGTGACGATTCTCCTCCAAAAACATCCTGGTCTAGATTGCAACGACCTCTTCTTCGAAGTTGCAACATGTTCGGAGCCACAAGATAAGATGCTTGATGTGTCTTGGGAATACGCAAACGGATCAATAACGGCTGAAACACTGAGTAATTCGCTCTATCATGCCACTGATAGGGAGAAGGACTCAACAGTGGAATTACTTTTAAAGAAATTTCATGCGAACCCAAATGCGACGGGCGAAGAGTAAGTTATCCCTGGAGACCTATCACACGCATGCGTGAAATTGTGCTAACCTTGATGTGAAGTTACGGCAATGCACTGACGGCGGCGGCTTACGATGGCACTCTGCAAATCGTAGAGATGCTCTTAGATGCCGGCGCTGATGTCAATGCACCGGAGGGTTATGCAATCCAAGCTGCAGCAACACAGGGCCACTATGAAGTTGTGCAAGAGCTCCTTAAGCGAGGCGCCGACGTGAATGCTCTTACAACAAATGAGAACTTTCTCGAAGGAACTGCTTTGCAAGGTGCCACCGAGGCGGGCCAGACAGAGATCGTTCGACTTTTGCTCGAGTCTGGGGCTGATCCAAATCATGGCTCCGGCGAGGTTTCACCACCCATCATTGCTGCGTCCAGAGGTGCGGAGGTGGAAATCCTCCAGTTACTCGTCAACGCAAAGCCCAAGATAGACGTATTTGGAGGCCCTGATATGTCAACGCCGCTGATTAACGCTGCTGCTTTCATGCCTCTGTCGTCGGTCGAACAACTCCTTGCCGCGGGGGCCGATATCAACCTAGCCGACAATGACGGCGACACTGCGCTCATAATTGCTTCGAGCAGAGGTGATCAGGATGCCGTCAAGTATCTGCTCAAAAATGGAGCCGACATTATGCAGTCGAGCCCACGGGATGGGAATGCACTCAAGGCGGCGTTAGACCAAAATAATACAGAGTGTTTAGAGTTGTTGGTCGATCACGTCTCGCTACTTTTCGCAGCTCTCAAGAAGTCAATGGACGAGGGAAATCCAGTGGTAACCGGCATCATCCGTGCCGCAACGAGTAGCAACCAAGGCCTTATTTACGATGATGAACCTCACATGAGCACACAACCATCGAGTCACCCCGAAGCAGATGGGAATGCGAATACCACTGGAACAAGGTCGACCAGCCAGCATAACAATACGAACGGTATTAATAGCAATGGCCGTGGAGGTTCTGAAGGCAGAGAGATCAGCAATATGAATAGCGTCACCAATAGTCAAGATCCTGATCGGAATGAACCCACTGAGGTGAGTTCAGCGAGCGTGGAGGTCTCGGGAGCCGGATATCCTCATGGGAACCCGGCGGACTATGCCCATAGAGATATCCAGAATGGGTTCGAAAACTCTGACGAGGACGAAGACCAGAACGAGGAGCCGGCTGGGACTAGAGATGGTTTCCAAAGCGAGACTGCTACCGAGGTCCCAACAGACGATGGAGCCACCGATGTCGCATCTTCAATGAACGGGGATAGGAACGAGAACGAGATAAATGATGCCTTGGTGGCCCAAGATATGCTCGGCATTCCGGATGCTGTTGCTCAATTATCAGAAGAGCTTCAATCTGCTTTGGGCAACCAGATCTCGCTATACAGTGAATATCATAGCACGGAGAAAGATGATGACCCCCAAGACGGTCGCGAGGCCGCAAACCCGTCACAGGGAATACAGAAACAAGACGCGGTGTGGCATTCGGAATGGGAGTCACCGGCAATACCAATCCAATCATCGCCAGAAGCAGCTGAACTTCCTGCTCAGAGCCTCATTAAAAGAAAGCCCGCACCAGTAGCTCCATACGAGCACGTCTCACGGCAGAGCCAGACGCCCTCTCCGAAGACAGCGGACACCGGGAATCAAGCACAGCCCACGAACAAGGATCACAATGTCCACACACCTGCTGCGGTATACCAGCCAGGCCAGAACGGGACACAGTACCACAATCAGCAGAGTGTCCCGGCACCCCCGTCGTCGTCTTCAAACATCCATGAGCAACAGGCACGGCCGCCATATCAGAGCACATACGGACAACAGTATCAAGTCGGCCAGCCCTCTCAGACGGCGACTTCAGCGGTGACAGGCTACTCCCAACCACCAGCAGCACAGTATCAGGCTCCTGCCCCGTACGATGCCTCGCAATACGGGAGACCCGAGACACAGTACGCTGGCCAGCAGCAAACGACCTATACGGCCTATAATCCGAGCGTCTACCTCCAGCAGCAGCAGCCGCCGCAAGATGCGTACGCAGCCGACCAGATCCAGGCGTATCAGCAAGCCTACGACGAGAAATACAAAGGTTACTACGCCAGTCTACAAACTGCGCAGCAGGAGCAGCAGCGGCAACAGCAGCAGCAGCGACAGCAGCAACAACAACAACTTCTACAGCAACAACTGCAGCAGCAACAACAGTCGAACGGACAGGAGATGTGGGGTGTTGAACGGCCGTCTCTGAAGCCGCAGCGATCGTCGTTCTTCGCAGGTGGCGTGAAGAACACCTTTGACAAAGCGAAGATTGTTGGGACTGGACTTTTGAATCGTAAATATACCCCTTAGGCGGAATGACGGATCGATGTATTGTTGTGTAGCGTTCTGTTTTGTAATACTATAGCCTGGAGCGTTGCGATTGGGATTAGGAATAAGGGGATGTAAAAGGTAGGTAGATACTTAAACAGCCTCGATATAAATACCACTTCTTCTCATCACTGTTGTGGTGATTTGAACCTGATAATTAGTGAAGAATTCCAGCATACTGCAAGTACTTGTAGTCTAACCTTTTTAGGCTATATAATACAGAAAGTAGAAGACTATATGAAGTACCTAGGTATCTTATCTTAGCTTGCCGGTTGGGTGGAAATAGCTATATAGTGTATGATTGGATGTTAAAAGCGGGGCTCAGCTAAATAAGTCGATTTTATTTCTTATCAGGGATCGCAGAGCAAGCTTAGAGCAGAAAAAAGTTGGAACTTGTCAGAGTCAGTACTTTAAGACCTTCTTCCCAGCTCTCGACCTCCGCCAATTGCCCATAACACAAGAAAAACAACAATGGGCAGAAGCAAGCTGAAGACTGCTCTAAAGGCGGAGAAGGGGATTGACATCAAGAAGCTGAAAGAAAAGAGGAGACTCAAGGAGCGGACGAAAGTGAAGGCGAAGCGAACCGGCTCACGTGGCGGGGCAAGAAAGGTCTCCGAGGACGACGGCGATATAAATGAGGATGACGACGAGGAAGAGGACGACGAGGAAGCCGAGGGCGGTGCGCCGGTAGTAGGGGACGACGAAGAAGAAGAAGAGGCCGACGATAGCGACGAGGAGGAAGGCCGACCTGCCATCGATCTCGCGGCGCTAGACGAAAGCAGCGACGACTCTTCCGTCGACTTCGAGGAAAAGATAGAACGGCCGAAGAAGGCCAAACAGACCAAGACTAGTGACACAACCCCTGCACCTGCGGCTACGGCCAGCAAGAAGTCAGCCGAGGCCAAGAAGCTGAACGAGGAAGAGGACGAGGACGAGGATGATGAAGAGGAAGAGGAAGAGGACGACGAGATCGACTGGGCAGACATACCCGCCGAGGAGCGCGAAGACCTCGTCCCGCGCACGCGCATCAACATCAACAACACCACGGGCCTCCTCAACATACTCAATCGCTTCGCCATAGCGACCGACGACAGCGTGCCCTTCGCCTCGCACCAGAGCCTCGCGACCGGGGCGCCCACGGCCGACGCCATCGGCGGGGACCTCATGGACGACGTCAAGCGCGAGCTCGCCTTCTACGCGCAGGCCCTCGACGCCGCCAAGCGCGGCCGGGCCCTGCTCAAGGCCGAGGGCGTGCCCTTCTCGCGCCCCACCGACTACTTCGCCGAGATGGTCAAGGACGACGGGCACATGGTCAAGGTCAAGGCGAAGCTGGTCGAGGAGGCCTCGTCGAAGAAGGCCTCGGCCGAGGCCCGCAAGCTGCGCGACCTCAAGAAGTTCGGCAAGCAGGTCCAGGTCGCCAAGCTGCAGGAGCGCCAGAAGGAGAAGCGGGAGACGCTCGAGAAGATCAAGACCCTCAAGCGGAGTGCGTATCCCCCCCCATCTCTTTCTTTCCCCGTCCCATCTCTACAATTGAGCGCTTTTATTTTTTTCACCCCCGTCTCAACGGCGGCACCTTTCTTTCTCTCTTTCTACCCTGACTAGCCCACCACTTTCCCTCGCGCTCGCAACAGAGAGCACCGGCCGTCACAAAAGCCCCTAGCTAACATTTCCTCCTCCCCTCAAACAGAGCGATCCGAAACCGGCGGCGCCGACCTCGACACCCAGGAGGCGGACCTCTTCGATGTGAGCGTCGACAAGGAACTGAACAAGTTCAAGGGCAAGGGCAAGGGCCCGCAGCGCGGCGGTGAGCGCGGAGCCGGCGGCGGGCCCGGCTCCAAGCGGCAGAAGAAGAACGAGAAGTTCGGCTTCGGCGGCAAGAAGAAGTACGCCAAGTCGGGCGACGCCGCGAGCTCCGCCGACCTCAGCGGCTTCAGCGCGAAGCGGATGAAGGGCGGCCCCAAGGGCAAGACGCCCAAGACGGCGCGCTTGGGCAAGAGTAGGCGGAAGGCTGGGGCCGGCAAGCGGTGAAACGTTGATGGGAATTGGTAAATAGAGAAATGAACGGCGTTTAAAAGAAAACCGTGGACTTGGGGAGTATCAGAATGTGAAACTACTGTATACCTATTCACATACCCAATTAATTGAACTGTCACCATACAAAGCCAAGTCATTTTTGATACGCTCAAGAGGGGAAATCATGGATAATCGCGTCACTGCTCGTAGAGTAGTGGTAGTGTAGTTCATTATGTATGGTTCATCATTTTGTCTACTGAAAGGGATTATAGGATCTGGGGCTTCCCCTCACTTCCTCTTGGCTATCCTCTTCATCGCTCTCATCTCCTTCTTCATTCTATAGGAGGTAAAAGTTAGTAATTGCCATTTGTGATAAAGTGTAGGGGGTTAGAATGAACGGAGTGCGCATTCTTTGGTATAGAGTTTTTGCTCTTGGGCAAGCTAGGGGGTGGCTGAAAAAAATTCGGGGGATCTTACCTAGCGTCCACAATCTTATAACGACCTTTCACGCCCTAAAAAGTGTATGTATCAGTAACTGTCCTTTATAGCGAAAGTCTCGAGGACACGGGAAATAGGCCAAGCTGTAGGCGGAGGAGGAAGTTCCCGAACAGGCAACGCCAGAAGAACCGAAAAGACAGCACAATGCTTACCTTAGGTCGACCCTGGATGCCGCGATTTGCGCCTCTGGCGACTACCACCCTCACGGACCGTCTAGGCGCCTTTTTCCTGGCTTTTCCAATCAATTTCGCTATGCTTTCGGCCTTCTCCTTCTCCGTCATGCCCTCTTCATTAGCTAAGAGATCCGATTTTTTCTTCAGCTTTTCGAGCCTCTGGGCAGCCTTGAACTTCTTCCTCGCTTGCGCTTCCCTGACCTAATAAAACAATCAGCAATGTACTTGTGGGCGGTGCTCGCCGCAGGGTCAAATATCTTACCTTTTTGATAGGTCTAGCATTCAGAGCTCTCGTTTTGTCCTTGATTGCCTGTGCCGCCTCTTTCGTAATTGGCTTCTGTTTCTTGTCATGTTTGCTTTCATCATCGATAAACCAATCAGGGAGACCATCGCGATCTCTGAAAGCATACTTGTCAAAGTTTTCATCAATCAAGTCGTGTGTAGTTTTCTGCCCAGTCGCAAGTTGATGCGCTAACATCATGGCTTCAGCTGTTATTATGTCGATATCTGTCTTTGTTAGTAATCAAGATATCCTGCAGTCGAACTGCTGCTTACTAGGTCTACCATCTGAGCGACGGCGGTCATCTTCCCAGTTATCGACATTTGCGCTTTCGCTTTCTGCTCCCTTCTTGTCATCGACGACTGACACACTCTCCTTTGCAGCGCGTCTTGTAGTCGTCTTGGAGCTCTTTTCAGGCGTTGTAGGTTTTGCCTCTGATTTGCTTGTCACTGGTGCATCCACCATAGCTTCGTCGTCACTTGCCGGAGACTCAGAGTCGGATGGTTCAAGACCTGGTATACCCTTGAAAATATCCTGGTTGAAGAACTTGGTAGCCCGTTTTGAGAGACCGTTATCGTTTGCCGTAGTATCGAGATCCGTGAGTAATTGTTTAGGTGCTTCCTCATCCTCATCATCAGAATCAGAATCTTCGCTTTCTTCCACAATATCCTCGTCACTAGACTCTTGTTCGTCGGCTGATACACCTTCCCACTCTCCATCTTCTTCCTGTTTCCGGCGTTTTATTCTAGCTTCGTACTTTGCCCTTCTGTCTTGGTACAGATCCCAGTGTTGGTCAAGCTCGCGCTCCAGGGCGTCATTCAAATCGTCAGACTCGTCGTCCGATTCATCCAAAGACCCGATGCCACTATCTTGATCTTTCTTTTGCCGCTCAGCTATGACAGCCATACGGCCTTTAGCGATTCTACTGACGGCCTTATCCTTTTCAAGAGACTTGAGCTGGAACATGCCCTCGTGTCCGGCGGCACCCTCGATACCGATATCCATCGGGGCGGTCATGTGCATCTGAAGCCTTCGAATTTCTTTCGTTTTCTTCTCGTTTTCTCTTCTCTTCTCTCGTTTTCTTTTCGCGGCGTTTTTGTCTTTCATGGTCTGTAACTCTTCCTGGATCTTCAATTCTTCATCCATGGATTCCACTTCTGCAACTTCCTCAACAGCAACAGGCTGCGATGTCTTCTTAGTAGGGAGCCCGAAGGCTTCACGGGCCAGGATTCTCCATTTGAGAAGTTTCTTGAACTCTGTTCTGCCCAGTACCTTCAGATCTAAGCAATATTGTCTGATTTCAACTGTAGTAGCGGGCATTTTGTTGAGAGCTGCGAGTGACAGTGACGGCTCGAGAGTGTCCAACACAAGGCGGTTGGTGTTTGCGAGTACCGAAATGGGATCAGTACTTTCTACAAATTCCGATGCCAGAGCTTCTTTGTAAAGAGTATAGTCGCCTTCTTCGTAACCCCCTCGCTTGCGCTTCTTCAGTTCGGGTTTATACACGCGAGCCTCATCTGTGTTGGCTGTTTCTTTCAGATCCGCAAACGCCGTGCGTGGATCGAGGAAGCGCGGGTCGATGTGTTTTGGCGCCTTGAATCCGCGACACACACAGAAAATCTCAGCACTGACATTTCTGGACGAAGGTGGCTTGGTAGCTTCAACTTTTTCGAAAAGTTGGTTAAAAATCCACATCAACTGGTTATATTGTGCCGAGCGGAAGACTTTGGTGCAGAAAGTGCCTCCCTCGACCAGAAAGTCGCAAGCAAGTTTGAGAGATTGAAGTGTCAACTCTGCCTGGTTAAAAGAATCCTGAATCCACGCTGTACCGACATTGGGCGCGCCGTCGTGTAATACGGTATCAGCTTTCCACGTTTTCAAGTGCCTGCGGAGCTCGGCACGGCACTTGTCGGAGGTGATGTCGGACTGAAAAGTAATCACACCAGGAATGGGCTTGATAGGCGACAGATCAACGCCGACAATCAGACTGCCTCGGGGCATAGCCTCCACGGCGACCTGACACCATGATCCAGGAGCAGCGCAGAGATCGATTACGACTCTACTGTTCTGAAGAAAACCAAACTTTTTGTTTAGTTGTAGTAACTTGAACGCGGCACGGGCACGATAACCTATTTTAAATTAATTAAATTATTCTATTATTCATAGCAGCTGTGAAATTATTTCATCATAGATCTCGTTTACCTTTTTCTTTCGCCAGGCGATAGTATTTATCAAGTCGGCCTTTGCCGGTTTTCTTCTGAAAACCCATGGCGGGGAGTAAACCAGGGTAAATAAGCCAGCGGCCTGAGACCGGCTAGCTCGTACTAGAAATATTGACGAATATGGAGGTAAGAGTGCAGAGTAAACCCCGAATTTTTATCGTGGAATGTACAATTCCAACCGAAGCGTTGTCGTAGGAAGAGTGTGATGCGGCGACAGACTTGGGCACGGTTATGTTGTTCAATGGAGATTCTACATTCGAGGTTAAAATTTCCCGAAGTTCAGTTATCGATAGGAATGACCCCTGTCCAATACCTTGGTACGGCCGTGGCTAACACCTCCAGCGCCCCACATTCGCGAAGAGATTGAACGTTACTATTCGTGCTACCTAGGTAGGTAATTTAAGTGCCTAGCACAGTGCTCAAGCGCCCTGAAAAACGTCATAGCTCCAGAACAGCGGCAGGTCATTGGATGGTCTGGGATCGGCCGTGTAAAGTGGTTCGCGTCTTTTCGCGCCGTGGTTCAGTGCCACGCTTTTTATTCCTCTCTTACGCTCCCTTTGGCCCACCTCAACCCTTCCTCCGCCCTCCCCCCGCCACTCTGGTGTACAATTGGAACTATTAAACTAATTGTATACCTCGTTGCACTCTTGTCTTGTCCCCGTTCATTGTATCATCGCACGCATTTTTCAGTTTTGAAGCAATTGGTCTATCTCTTGAAGGCACCCGGTGGCAGCCAGCAGCCAGAGACACACACGGACAAATACACCTCTAGAGAGGAGAGGGAACGGAAGGGAAGGGAAGACCAGAGAAGACCAGAGAAGACCAGAGCAGAGCTGAGCCGAGCAGAGCCGAAGACGGCATCATCATGAGTTCACCAATGCCCGGCGAAAACTCGAGGCTGCTCTCACCACCCCGGCAACAAAGCGGAAAGGAGCGAAAGGACCCATCAATCACGCCGAGGAAATTCAAGCGCTTCTTCACTCCCCGGTCAAGAGTCCCTTCCCAGCCCAGTCCAGCGCGGAGAGCGCTTCGAGACCTCGGAGCTCCAAGCGTGAACCAGCGATATCAGACTCCTGCTCCGTCCAGCCCACTGAGGCCTGTGTTTGAAGAAGAACCCGAGGATGATGAACTGGTACCTATGTCCTGCAGAGTGCCCAAACGGCGGAAGATACTGCACACGCCCGAATCATCGCCAATTCGGCCCTTGTCTCTCGGCCCATCCTGTGGCTTAGAAGCCGGCCTTCTGAGCCCAATACAATCTCTCAAGTCCAGTCAGGAACTATGCGAGTCAACCCACGGATATAGCGATGACGATGATTACGATGATCTGTCCATGCCAGCACACCCACCGAAGCCGCTTCTTTCTCTGCCCCGCCGTGGCTTAGCTGGTCAGCTTGCACAAAGGGAACTGGGAGGCTTGCCACGGGCTGGACGTGCCTATATGTCACAACCCGCCGCCGACTGGCGGGTTGATACAGCCAACTTCTATAGTCGTCCAGACGATGTTCATACCTGCGCCAGCCACGAGGGCCCCGGACAATGCATCCCCTTCTGTACAGCCACATGCCATCGAAGCGGCATTACCGCGATTGGAGACGAGGAAGGCCGTGTGCGGCTGCTCGACTCCTCGAGCGATTCATCCGATCCTTTTAGCAGCATTCACTTGACCTTTACAGCGCACACCAACGCCGTAATTGATCTCGACTTCTCAGACAATGATTATCTGCTTGCCACTGCATCCGGCGATCAGACTGGCCGGGTCATCGACATGATGACCCAATCGCCTGTTGCTTACCTCGGACACCACACAGCTTCCCTCAAACAGATCCGCTTCCAGCCAGGTCAGTCGAACAGCAGCGTTCTGGCCACGTCCTCGCGTGATGGTAGTGTTCAGATCTGGGATCTGCGGTGCAGCCGTCCAGTGCAGGACTTTCAAACCTCGGAAGACCGGAATCAAAATCTGTCGTACCGCCTAGCTCCACCGAAACGTGGTTGTGCCGTGAATAGTTTCTACCATGCGCATGCGCGTACGTCACGCCAAATTCGACAATCTCCATCGATAGGTCCGGGCGATACTCCCTCGCGTCGCGAGATACCGAGCCGTTCGAACGATGTATCCGTGACCACGCTACAGTTTCTACCTGCCGGACAAGAGCACCTCTTGTTGACCGCATGTGAAGCGGATGCGACCATCAAATTGTGGGACATCCGATCCATTCACTCATCTCGGAATAAAGTGCCCTCGGCACTATCGGTAACAGCTCCTCCCAAGTCCCATGGCAGTTGGCGACCGTTTGGCATCTCCTCTCTCGCGCTCGGCACAGATGCCTCGAGGCTATACGCATTATGCAAAGACAACACCGTCTACGCATACTCGACAGCCCACCTCATCCTAGGTCACGCGCCGGAACTCTCTTGCCGAAACGGAGAGCCGCCCAGGCGAAGACACAACGCCGTGACGCAGCAGGGCCTTGGTCCGCTATACGGGTTCCGGCATCCCTCCTTTCACGCCACAAGTTTCTACATCAAATGTGCAGTCCGTCCCGCCAGAGACGGCAGGAGTGAGCTCCTCGCCGTCGGAAGCAACGACAGCTGCGCCGTATTGTTCCCAACACAGGAGCGGTATTTCCAGGATGAGCTCTCGGGCATGATGAGCAGCATGAGTCTCGACAACTCGACGATTGCTACCACGGCAGGCCCTGCGTCGGAAAGCGCCAAGAGATCGGCGACCGGCGTGCGGCGGCCACTATTCCGCACAAATAGCTCGACCAGTCTCTCTGCACGTCTGAAGGACAACGTACCCATCATTCGTACGGGCACCCCGCTAGTGCGCGGACACGACCGCGAGGTGGGCTCCGTCTCGTGGACAAACGAGGGGAAGCTCGTCACCGTGGGTGATGATTACCTGATCCGGTGCTGGAGCGAGGACCGCGAGCAAGCCGCAGACCTCCGCCTGGGCGGCGAGTCGGGCGGCAGGCGCTGGGGTTGCGGGTGGGCGGAAACCGGTGCCGATTGGGATATCGCTGATGATGATGATGACGACGACGACGACGATGAAGATTGAATCCGCGAAAAGGAACTTGGGATTGGTACATAGACAGGCATGGCAAGCCGGCGTGCGATGTCCTTTCAGAAGAGTTCCTTGTTCTTCTCTTTTTTTACAGTTTTATTTTGAACCAAGCATTGTATGGCATGCATCGGCGGAGCGAGCGGGTTTTGCTTTTTTGTCTGCCTGTCTGTCCACTTGCTGATTTGCTTGAGTATTGTGTTCTTCTCATTGTGGATACCTCGCAGAAAGTTGTCTCCGTTGGCTTGCAATGACGGGATGGGACCCTCTAGGTAGCTTCTATTCCGGAATGAATGAGGCGCGACAGGCAAGGCGTAAGAGAATGGTTAATTGGAAGGCGAAGGCTGTATGGAGACTGCATCAAATAGGTAGTATTAGGAGTAGGAGTAGGAGTAGGAGTAGCACTATACCCCCGAATCTGAATAGACATTCTGTTGATTCTGCTTCTACATACCTAACCTACACCACCGATTGATTTCATGAGATGACGACATGGGCGAGCCATGCAAAGATGGGATTCTTTTTACGATATGGTAACGCATTCTTAGCTGTGCTGTGCTATTTTTACCTAAGACTTGGGTGAGGTGGGTTTGCATACATTTACATTTAAACGCAGAGTTATGAACTTGCGTGCTTAGCTTCTATGAATGATTCGTCGACATGTCCCAAGTAATGTTGGTACACGCAGAATATATGATACACCTCGTCTAATTAAATAGTTGTTGACCTAATCTAGGTTGGATACTTATCTTCTTGTCGTCGTAGCCATAACCACAGCCAATACGCGGGTTCCCTATTTCAACGTTCAGAATCTGGCGGCATAACTAATTATCTATTTTAATATCAATATACAAGACCCCGCTAGTCGGCGAATGTAGGTCTGCAAACAGGCAGGCAGGCAGGTAGGTAGAAGTAGACAGATACATAGATGAGTAGATCACCAGATTCGAAAGCGTAGAGGAAAGACGAAGTCCAATACCTCTTTGTAGGTGCCCTCTATATTCGGATTCCCCGGGGCTAGCATTTAGGTGCCTATGTAACTCTCCTGCTTCTGCTTTTTTTTTTACTTGTTTAAAGTAACTACACTTATAAGTGCATTGATTAATTACATGACGAAGCTAAAGCACGAAGCAGGGACGACGATGAAATCCCACCCCTTATCTATCCATCCCTCCATCACTCCCTCCCTCCCTTGCGGTTTTAAAAAAAAATCTATATCATGCAAAAAATGAGAAAAAATGAACGAACCAACAAAGGAATAAAACAGACTAATTAGTTTCGAAATCGAAATGATTAATCCCATGCCATGAAGCGCCTTGAGTTTTCTTCTTCGGGGGGGGTGGAGGGGCGACTAAAATGCAAAAAGTGGTCGCTGACGATTGATTGATTGATTGATTATCGGGTGCGTATTAATCCTCAAAGACGCACGCTGTATTGCCGTGTAAGGGGCATCCAACTGGAGGCGGAACTATAGGTAGTAGCTGAAATTGAGGGTGCTTGCTGACCGTATGTGTGGTTTTGCGACCCGAGAGAGAAATATGATTAGGTACTTGGGGGGGGGCGGCCCGCCCCCCCCCCCGAGAAAAAGACGGCGCGTAAAAAAAAAAAAAAACAAAGAAAAAGAAGAAACCACAAAAACGAGAACAAAAAAA
>MU396886.1:0-29620 GCA_022578855.1 Nemania serpens | reverse complement strand
GTATATATTAAGTAAATATATATATTTAATAGCTATTAAGTAGTTAATATTAATATTATTTATTTTTAAACGCTTTAAAAGCTATAAAATAGCTACTTTAAATATTAAGTTATATATAAGCATTATAATTAATTATTAGTATTTAAGTTATTTTCGGTAAAAAAGATAGTTAAAGTAGTTAGAGTAGTTAAAGTAATTGGTAAAAAAAATAAATAGGCCTTTTACTATATAGGACTTTTAACTCTTTTATTTATTTTTGCCTAGGTATGCACAGCTTTTGTTAAGGTTTTAGCGTGACTTTTTTGCTTTAAATCTTGCAATAGCACCTTTTATAGGCAACGTAGGCGCTTTAGCTTTAGCTTGCCATTTTTACTATTTTTGCATTTTTTTTTTTTTACAAACTATATTTAAATAACTATATTAATATTACTGTTTATTTAGTATTATATTTACAGTATACAAAAAAAAAGTATAAAGCTTTTTTGCTTTATAAAATAAATTAAACTTAATGTATAATAGTTTTTATAATATGTTATATACTAATATAGTTTTAATTTTGCTAGTTTATATAATAATTATATAATTTTAAATATTATTTTTTTTAAGTATTTATTTTTAATTTTTTTTAAAAGTCTTATATAAATTTTTTATATAAGCTTATTATATAACTATATATATACTTATAATATATCTTAAAGTTTTTTTATATACTATAGTTTTAAATTAGTAAAAGTTTTAGTACTAATATTAAATATTAGCTTATTTTTTAAATTATTAGTATTTAAGTTAAAATTTATTTTTTATTTTTATTTTTATACTTTTATATAATAAGTTAAAATTTTTTATATAGCTTAGTTATTTTCTTTTTAATTTTTTTATTTAAATATATTTTAAAAATTTAAATATTATTATACTTATGCAAATTATATTATATAAACTTAAAAACTCTTTATATAACTAAATTATTAATTTTTATAATATCTAACTTTTAAAAAAGTATTTTTAAAATATTAATTACTTTATTTTATTATAATTAAATAACTAGTTTATATACTTGTTTTTCTTTTTATATTAAAAAGGTAGCTACTTTTAAATTCTTTTTTAATTGTCTACGTTTTTTTAAAATAGAAGATTTAACTTATTAAAATTAAAATTACTTATATATAAAGTCTTACTTTTTATATAAAAGGTTTTATTTTTTAATCTTTAATTTAACTTTTTAATAGTATAGTTTTACTTATATATATTAAACTTTGCTAATTTATTAATTATATTTATTATAATATTTTAGTTTTTCATTGCAAAAATTTTATATAAGTTTATTTATTTTTAATACTTTTTTTAAACAAAAACTTTGCTTTATAAAAGTAAAAATAGTATTTTATATATAGTAAGTTTATTTTAAATATTAATTACATAATTAATATTTACTTTTATATAAATACTTTTTACCATTTCTATAGTTATATAAACAGCTTTAGCTTTTTTAACTATATTAAGTAAAAAAGAAAAGTTAATATTAGTTAAACTTTATATTATAATATAAAAGTTATATAAATTAAGTTATATAAAAGAAAAAGTAATAATAGTTTAAAAAATAACGTAATTAATAAAATTAACTGCTATAAAAGACTAAGTAAATATAAAAAATGGTTTTAAAGCTAGGTCGGCCTATATATAAATTAGTAGGTTATATAGCTATTAGCTACGCTAATAGCTACTGGCTCTACATATATAAGTAGTAGTATTATACTAACACTAGCACTTTTTATTTTTATAGCTATTACTTTATTTTACTTTTTTATATATAGTTATACGTAAAAATAATCCTTTATAGAAGTATTAACTAAGTCGCTATTAATAGGCTAAAAAAAGGTTCTTTATATATAAATAGGTTTATATATAAAGAAAGTAAAAAAAGGTGTAGCTAAAGTAACAAAAAGTAATAGCTAAAATAATAACTAGAAAAACTAAGTCTTATTTTATATAAAGGCTAAATTTCTTTATATAAAAAATAAATAAATAGTTTATATAATTAGTTTTTATATAGAGTAGTCCTTTTAGAGAACTTTTAAAACAAAAGGCTAATTCTTAAAAAGGATTAAAAAAAAAGAGGAAGTAAAGGTTGTTTAGTTTAGTTTTTATATATAAAAAAAAATAAGTAAAAGTTTATTAAATAAAAGGTTTTTTAAAAAGAATTAAGAAATTGAAATAGCTTTTAATTATATAAAATGCTTTAAAAAGGTTTATATATCTTATTTCTTTTAATTAATTTAATTATTTTTCTTTTAAAACGCCGATTAATTTATTTAAAGTGTTTAATTTTCCATTTGTTGAATTTTTATTAGAACCGGTTTAATATTATTTGCTTTTTCTTATATATATATCTTTTTATATATTATATAAAGTATATAGTTAAGTGCTTTTTATAAGTTCTGTTTTAAATAAAGTTAAAGCTTTTACTTTAATATATTAGGTTAATATATTGTTTTAAAAGTCTAATTAAAAGATTAGTTATTTTTGCTATCTTTTTATATATAATTTATAAACTATAGGCTTTATATATAGGTTATAGTATATATAAAAAGGTTATATAAAATATTTAGCTAGGTTATTATTATTGGCTAGCTAAGGTAAAACAGAAGGTATATAAAGAAAATCTTTATACGTGTAAATGTCGACCGTACAAAAGAGGAAAAAAGTATAGCTAAAATAACAAAAATATTAGCTAAAGAAAAAAAAAGGTGCTTTTAAAAGCAGTTTACCCTATAGTTCTTATACCTTTATATAGGTAATTAATTTATATAAACGTTTAAAAGATCTTAAAAAAAGTGTTTTTATTACGAAAAGGTATAAAAAGGCTTAAAGTTTTATTTGTTTTATTTTAAAGGTTTAGCTATAGGTTGCTATTTTAAAAAATAGCTATATATAGCTTTATTTTTATACAAAGGTTAAATTTAGCTCGTCTTATTAATCCTGTAGAACAGGAGGTCTAAGGAGTAATTAGTACTAGTTAAAGCATAAATTGGTCGGTTAAAAAAGGTTAGGTTTAATTGGCTGGAAAAAAAGGAAGGTAAAAAAAGTAATTCCTTTTATACTAATTATACAAAAAAGAGTTTAATCTTTATATATTAAAAAAGCCTATATATAAAAAAGGTCTGCAAATTTAACTTGCGGCTAATTCTAAATATAGTATAAGTTTTTAGTACTATGTTTTAAACTAAAAATAGCACGAAAGTAAAAGCTTATTATAAAAGAATAAGCAAAGACCCCTTATATTACAGGGCGACTAGTCGGCGGCTGCGCTATAACTAGTTAGCAAGCTACTATATAAGCTATATTTGTATAATTATTGCTAATGAGGCAATAACTACTCTACTTTTAGTACGCCGATAGCATAGCGGTTAAATAGCAAACCGTTCCTTTATACTGCTATTGCTTCTGCACTAAAAAGTCTATAATTTAAGTCGAAGTAAAATTTTAAGACAAAATTTCTAAAGAAAAAAATAATAACTTTAACTTTAACACCTAACTATAACTTCCTAGTATAAATATAGTATATATAGCTTATAAAAAATACTTTTATATAATAAAACAAGAGGTTATAACGATAATACCTAAATATTTAAGCTATAAAGTATAAACAAAGTAATATACCTATAGATAACTAGTTAAAAATAGGCTTAACCTATATAAAGCATCTCTAGATATAAAAAATATCTTTTACCTAGTATTAAAAATTTATAACTACGCTTTAACTATATAAAAAGCAGTTTATAATTGCTATACTTATACTTTATATATATATTTATATATACTGAATAAATATTTAGTATATAGCTATTATACTAAGTAAAAACTAATTTATTTATAAGGCTAGCTGCTATTAAGTAGTACTGCTAGAGTTAAAAACTAATCCTTCTAAAGAGAAAAATAGTATAAAAGGATAAGCAGAAACCTCTTATACTATAGGGCGACTAGTCGGCAGCTATGCCATAATTAGTTAGCAAGCTACTATATAGGCTATATTTATATAGTTATTGCTAATAAGGCAATAACTACTCCACTTTTAGTACGCCGATAGCATAGCGGTTAAACGGCAAACCGTTTTCTTATATTTATATAATAACTTATATATAAAATTTACCGTTTTACTACTAGCTTTATTAATATATTATATATTTTAGCGTTTATTATTTTAGTTTATAATAGTTTGTTTTTACTTTTATATACTTTTTATATAAAGCCGCTTTTTTTAATTATATAGCTTTAGCTTATATAAAAAAAGCTTTACTTTATTAATTAAAATTTATTTAAATAAACTACTAAATTATTAGTTTAAACTTTTTATTTAAACTAGTTTTAAAATAGTATAGCTTTTTTTTTTTAAAAATAAATAGTTTAATAAATAATAGTTTATTTATAATTAATTATATAAATATAAAAACAAGCTAGTAATACTTTTATAGCTTTATTATATTTTTTTTATTTATATAAAAAAACGCTTTATAAATAGGTTATTTTTATTAATATAGCTAAGCTAAAAGCTATGGCGTTATTTAATTAATTTAGTAAAAATTCTTACTAAAAAGATATATAACTTAAAATATAAAATATATAAAAAGTATATTTTTTAAATAAGTAAAACTACTTATATAACTATTTATAATACTGCATTTATTTGCTATAGCTATTGCTTTATATAGTAAAATAACTTTAATTTGTTTTTATTTGTTTTATTTAGACCTAAGTATTAAGCTTTTAAATTATAAATAAAAATTAATATTATATATGTTATTATAGCTTTTTATATTAACTTTACTAAGAGTTTTTAAGCGGTATTATATAGCTTTTAATTATAATTAGGTATATAGCTTGCTTTTATTACTTAATATATAATATAGTTTTTAAATTTAAGTTTTCTATTTAATAGAATATTTAGCTAGTATATTAATAGCTTAGCTGTTTTTTTATAAGTATTATAGTAAATTAAAGAATTATTAGTAATTTTTCTTTTTAAAAATATATTATTTTTATTTTAGCTAGGTTAAACTTAATTATATTATGAATTTTTTATTTAATAAGCTTGCATAATTTTTAAGTTGCTTTAGTTGCTATTTTTTCTAATGTCTTTTTAATATTTAAAATACTAATATTATTTATATAGCTAAAGCGTCTTTTTTTAGCTTTTAACTATTAATAAATAGGCTTTATATATAGTATATATAGAATAAGAAACGCTAGCAACCCTTATAGCAATTTATATTAAAAAGGCTTAATATTTATGGTTATATTTTTAAAATAAATTTTAGTAGAATAAGTTATTATAAATAATTAAACTTATTTAATAAAAAAGTTAAGCTAATTTTGCAATCTTATTTACATAATAAATTTATTAATAAGTATAATATTAAAAGCGCTTTTAATATTTACTATATATAATATTGCAATTATATCTTAATTAAAAGCCTGTTTAATATTATAAATAAATACTACTATTAAATTAGTAATAGCTTTTTTAAATAATACTTTAAAATATTATAGCGCTAAAGTATTATTTTTAATAATAATTTATATAATCTTTTGTACTACTAGCTACTTAAAACTTTTTTAAGCATAATAATAACGAAATAAGTTAATTAGTTTTAAAATTAAAATAGTTTGTTTTACTTAGTTTTAAAATTATAATAATTTTAGCTACTTTAAAAAGTTATAAGTAATATTTAGCTATTAAATATTTTTAAAATAGGTTAGTAATATATATTTTAATAGTAAGCTAATATATTTTTAAAATTTAAACTAAAAAATTATTTATATTTAAAAAAATACTTTTTATATTAATTATATATAATTTAATTATACTTTAAAAAATATATTTTTTAAAAGAAATAAATATTCTATTAAATATAATTTATACCTTTTATAGCTAATAATTAATAATAATCTAAATCTTATAGTAAATTTATACTAAAATATAATTTTAAATATGTTTTTTTAACTTTTTAGCACTATTAATAAAGTATTACTAATACTACTATTTTATTTATTATATAATTTTTAAAAATTTTTATTAAGCTATAATTTTGTTTTTTTAGCTAGTTATAGCTTTTATTGCTTTTTTATACTAAATAAAGCTAATTATATAATTATTATTTCATTAAACATTAATTTTAAACTTAAATAATTTTTTGCTAACTATTTTAACTATAGCTTAAGTAAAACGGTTTAAATTTTTAATACTAAACCTAATTAGTAAGAGTTTATAAGTTTTATTTTTTATTGCACTTGTAAGCCTAAGTAGTTAGTTTTTTAAAAAAGTTTATTTTTTATTTTTAAAACGGCAGCTAAAGTTTTTATTAATTGGTACTATAATTTAAAACATTTTATAGTTTAATATAAAAGATAGTATATTACTAATTTAAGCTTTCGCTATTAAAATATTTTAAAAAGCTAGATTTAATATATAGCTTTTATTATAAGTAGTTATATTTAGCTTTAAAATTAAATCTAGTTCATAATTATATATAGTTTTAATAAAATTTATTTTATTATAATAGTTTAAATTATTTTTGTTTTATAAGCTATTATTAGTATTAAATTTTTTTATTATAATATAGCTAAAAAGTAGTATTTATATTTTTAAAATAGCATTAATTCTTTATAAATTATTGTTTAACTAATATATATTAGCAAAAGTAATACTTTTTATTTTAATTTAAGTAATATTTTTTATTTTATATAGCTATAATTAGTTTATTTTCAAATATTTTTAAATATATATTAAAAAATTTAGCTTTATTATATTTTTATTTTAAATATTTACTAAAAAAAAGATATTATAGTTAAAGTAAGTTTTAATTGCTATTTTTATATATAGTAATATATTTATTTATAGCTTTTATATTAGTATAATGTTTACTTTTTTGCTATTATAATTAGCTAAATTTAATCCTAATTTAATAAAATTAATACTTTTTTACTTACTAGCTATATTAGGTATATAATAACTTTTTTTATATATCTATTAATATATAATAATAGTGTTTATATTATTTTAAAGCTATAGCTTTTTTTAAGCTAAAGCTAGTTTATTAACTTTTATAGTAATTAAAAAGTTTATTTACTAGCTGCTTTTATTTTATATTACCTTTTTTGCTTTATTAGACTTTTTAATTGCTGTTACTTTATTTGCCTTATTATAAGTATATAATTATGTTTAAACTTTAGCTAGCTAAATCTTTTTAAGCTAGTTTATAGTAAGTTTATAGATTTTCTTTTTTTTAATTTTAAGTTAAGTAATGCATTTTTTTAAAATAGCAGCATATAAGCTGCTATAATTTATATACTTAGAAATACTTTTTTAATAAATGCTTTTATAAGTAGTATTAGCATAATATAAGTAAATTCTTTTTTTTACTAATGGTTTTTTTTATAAAAATTTACACAGCATTTATATTAAATAACTTTTAAATTACAAAAAAATTACAAAAAGTTAATTAAATAAGCAAACAATTTAAATAAATATATAATTTCTTTTATAAAAGCTATTATTTAAATAGTTTTTATATTATTATTTAAAATATTTTTAAATATACTATATTTTATTAGTTATATTTTAGTTTATATTTTTGCTTTATTAGTAACTATATTTTTGTTAATATTTATAGTTAGCTTTTTAACGCTTATAACTTTTTTAAAACATTTTTTAACTTAATAGTAGTATTATACTATATGCTTTTTTATAGCTTTTGTTTTAAAAATATTAAATATTTTAGTTTAATATACTAAAAGTTTTTTTTATATAGCTTTATTATTTAAATAAAATATAAATTTAGTAATATACTATATAACTTTTTAAAGCTTTTAAAGGTTGAATTTTAATTATTTAATAAAAATTACTTTAATACTATATAGTTTAAGCTTAATATTATTTATATATATAAAAATGTAATAGTTTTTGCTTATTTTTTCTATTAAAGGAAAAGTTTTTGCTTTAATAAAAGGCTTTTTAGGTTTATTAGCTATTTAATACTTATTAGTTATTATTAGTTAGCCTATCTTAGAAAAAGTAGCAATTTATATATAAGTTGCTTTTTTAAAGGTTTTTACTATTTAAAAGTTTTTAACTACTTACTAATATAATTTAAGGCTTTTTAGCTATTTATTAAAGCAGTTTATAAAAAAAGTGCTAACCTTTTTTATATATAAATATAATTTTATATTAGCTTTTTATAGTATTTTATTAATAGCGTTTATATAGTTTTAAAATAATTTTATTTTTGTTTTATATAGCTTTTTATTTTTATTTAATGCTTAAATAACTTAGTTATAATAATTTATAAAAGCTAGCTTACCTTTTATATCTTTTATTTATTAGCTTAAGTTTACTTATTTATTAGTTTGCAGCTTTTTTAATTTATTAGTATTATTTATATAATTAGTTTTATTTTTGTTATATAAAAGCAAAAATTAAAATAGGTTTGCTATAGTAACTAGCGATAAACTATTTATAATATTTTTAAGCAGTATTTATTATAGTTTGCTTAAGTTAATAAGGCTTAATACCTTTTTTAAAGCTTTACTTATAAATAATTTACTTTTTATAGCAGAAACTATAAGCGCTAGTATGTTTAGCGCGTTAATTAAACCTATATTTATTAAGTAATGCAAATTTTTCATATATTAATAGTTATTATATATATGCTTTTTTTACTTATATAAATTATATATAATTTAAATTAGCGCTTTAATAATAAAACCTTAAAACAAAAAGTTATAAAATAATATATTTTTATATTTTTGCTAACAAATATTATTAGATAATTTACTAACATTATTATTTTTTAGTACTACCGGATAATTGTTAATAAGAGTAATAAAGCGTTATAATAACAGAAAAAGATTTTAATGCTAATACGCCGATTTTACATCTAACTTTAAACTTTTTAACATTATTGCTAAGCTTTAACTATAAGGCTATAAAGGCAGTAACAGTAACTATAAAGCAAATATTAAAGGATTTTCCAGCTTATAATAGCTTAAAGCTTCTGCTACTGCGGCCTAATCTTAATAGCTATTTAAACCTTTTTATATAAACTTTTACACGAAAATACGTTATTTATTATATGTTTTTCTTTGCTGTAATACTAACAATATATATAGCTAAAGCTTATTTACCGCTTATAGACCTTTTAGCTAATAAGTTTAACGTTTTATAAACGGTAGTATTAATAGAAATAATAACGTTTTACGTAGGTTTTACTTTAGGACTTATGTTTTTAGCGCTTTTTTCTAAGATAAAAAAGCGGTATATAGTTTTTATAATAGTTAATATATTATTTATTTTCTTGCAATTTGTTTGCGGCATTATATTTAACCTAAAAGGCATACTAGTAGCCCGCTTTTTAAGCGGCTTTAAGTTTAGCGTTTTTAGCACCAATATTAAAAGCGCTATTACTAATATATAGCCTAAAAAAAATTATAATACCTTTTTAACTATTTATAATAAGGCTGTACTAATTAGTACTAAGTTAGGCCTTTTAGCTACTAGCTTAATAGTGTTTTATTTAAGTAACTTTAATTAATAGCTAATTAAAATAATAGCACTTTAGTGCTAGGTTTTTTAGCATTAAGCTATTACTAATAGTATATACATGCTAATAATAGTAGTATTTTTATCTAAAATTAAAGGCAGCATTTTTTTAGTTTATAAAGCGAAAGCTTTAAATTACTAGTACGTAGCCCTTGAAAAATAAAGCATTTATAGCGTTTAAATTAAGTTTTATAATCTAAATATCCTACTAAAACAAACTTTAAGCAAGTTAGTAAATAGTAAACTAGCGATTACGGCGGCAACATAAGCATAAAATAGCGGAGCTAAACTTTTATATATCCGCTAAGTTCTAAAAGATATATAAAGCTATATATTATTTATTAGCATAATATAAAAGTTAGTATTACGACCTTTTAAATTATTTTACACTAAAAAAGTTGTGTTTTTTTTTTGCTTTAAGCTTTATTTTTTTAAGGTATTTTTCTTTTATACTTTAACGCTATTTTACTTATATTTAAGCGTTAATATAAATTTAATTACCAGTAGGTATTTTATATATTTATTTTAATGATTATTAGGTTAGTTATTAGTATAGCTATAAAAATTAGCTAAAAAAAGCTGCTTAAATACTTTAAATTAGTTAAGCTATATAAACAGCTGCTATAATATAGCAAATGCTACAAATTTTAGTTATTAATACGTTAACGCTTTTTTATTAAAAGGCTTAAATTATAATTATATCTAATATATATTACGTTTATATTTCTACTACTTAGCTTTACTTTTTTGGCTTTATAGCTTAAGCATGTATTTACTAAATTATACTTACTTTTAGTATTACATTTTTTATATTCAGCGTTTATATAGTATACTTAGCTACTTTTAACTATTTAGCGAATAATTATTATATTTACGCATTTTTTACTTTAGCGGCATAAAGCTTTTATTGCTATACTATAGCTAGCGTATTTTTATTAGCATAAGTTTAAGGTTTATTATTTAATTTCGACTAAGTAAATATTACATGCTATTAAAAGCATTAATGCTAACTTTATAATTTTTTATAGCGTATTTTTTATGTTAGTAAATTTAAGCGAGGTTTATACTAGCGTTATTTTAGGTTTTATTACTATAGCTTTTTTTATAATACTTTAAACACTATTTATATTTAGGCTTAAAATTAGAAAAAAAAGCAAGTTTGCTTTTATAAGTTATATATTTTTGCATATAAAATATATCGAGCTTAATTTAATGCTTAAATAATTATTAAATAATTAGCAGTCGATTAGCATTCTTAGTCGTTTTTTCATAGTATAAATAACAGCATCATTTAACAGATAGATACTAAGGCAAGCAATAAAATTAAAGTGAATAATAGGTAAAAAAAAGGCATCATAATATGGCAGGATAAAATATTGCCGGTTCATAGAACCAGATAAGCGCTATCATAGATACTCAGCATCTCAAGCATTCGAATGCGGGACATAATTAATTACTTCGTCATTTACATCAGCCTTTACTACCCGTGATCCGGCCGCTCTCGCCGTCTGGTAAGCAACCAAGACACGCATGGCAATGGCAGACAACCCCCACCACAAGCTAGGCCGCCTCGAGCGCCTCGTCGGCTGCCGTCCGGATGACGAAAGCGCTGTGAAAGTTGGGGACGGTGTATGCTACGTTACCCATATCGGCAGAGGTATAGATCTACCGTCGCTTGAAAACCTGGGACAACATATATCGGCCGCAAGCGTCAGAAATTCAAAGCAGATCGCAAGTATCACTCAGAAAAATATCGACAAAGGAGGCAAGCCAAGCGTTTATATACCTACTATTTCGCCATCTCGATACATACTTAGCTGAACAGCATTTCTATCATCACATCTCAATGTCATATAGGCCGCTATTCCCAACAGAAAGGTATGCTAGAATGTCTATTTTTTATGTGCTATCATCAATGGACTACCTGCATCCGTAATAGTACCTTTACATTTCATTGTCCCGGGCAATCACTGCTACCCCTCGCGTTCCACCGCCCACTCAACAGCACTCTTGACATCGTCGACAATGATATCAGGTGTATACTTCGGCTCACCATCACGATCCTGGCTCCAGACTCCCGTGCGCACAAGGATAGAAGCCCAGTCCGTACCGCAGGGACTGACATAATCGTTTGCCCCACGGATATCGCTTTCGGGGTTATCCCCGATCATGTAGACACGATCCAGAGGCTGGACCTCCTTGCCTGCGGCCCCGTCCTCCGCAAGCATCGAAGCCCGCCATTCGGCCAGGACTCTCTCCGCGTAGCTATACGTCCTCGCATGCGGCTTCCCAATTGTCGTCCGCTTCAACTCTGCCCGTTGGTCAGTAATCTGTCTCCAGATGCCGGCGAGTGCCGCCTGAAAGGACCCCTGCCCGAAGCGCGGAAGGGGATAGGTCGTACTGTAGAACAGGTCGCAGTGGCTGAAATACAACTCCGGCTGTCCGTCAACCTGCCAGCCATTATTCTCGTACTCGCTCCGTCCGTTCTTGGGCGAGTACGTGCCTAGGACTCCGTCCTGCGAGAGCAGGAGGTCCATGATGATCTGCGTGTCGACGTACCAGTCCCGCGGGTCGTTGAAGACGAAAATGGCCGAGATCTTCGTCTCTGGCGAAGGAAGCGGACGGGCCGTGGCCTTGTAGTTGGCCTCCCATGGGAGAGGAAATATCGTCGGGTGCGCGGCTAGGATATCTGCTGGGGTGATGACGGAGCGAAACCCGTATGCCTCGGCGATGAGACGGGATTTTTCAGGCTCCGCACCTGTGACAAGGATGTGCTTATCCGCGAGACCTTGTTCTCCTTCGGTCCACGATTGGTGGACGAGCTGCTGGAAGGGCGTATGGGCCTGTATGAAATTGCCAAGCGACAGCGGGACACCGAGACAATCGCTTAGGATTTGAACGCGCTCGTGCTCGAGCTTGCCACCGCCATTTGTCAATAGAATAAATGGGATGTTATGGCTTTGGAGGTATTTCAGCGTCTCCGCGGCGCCTGGAATGGGCTTTGAGTCGTGTAGTAGCACGCCATCGATATCGAAGGCGAATGCGAATCGTGGTATCTCTGCCTGAGAGACTGTTGTAAGAATAGGTGCTTGCGAGGCAGACATTCTGAAGTAGTGAGAGGAGTAGAGCAGGGAAAAGGATAGATTGAATAGCGGGTTGGACTGGTGTCTTGCTTGTTGGTTTAAGGGGCGTATGGAAGAGAATAGAGGAGTAGCGAGTTGGCCGTCATATTGCTTTAGGTTAAGGGGCGAACCCCCTTTTTATCTATATCGACAGAGTGAGAGTAGAGCGAGATGAAAAGCGAATAGCAAATCTAACAAATGAGTAGTTGAGTAAACAACGTGTATTGTTTTCAGCTTGTGGAGGTAGGGGAAGTCAATTACTATCGCCCGTCGCGCTAAATACCTCTTTTGTTGCCGAGTGTTTAGGTTAGGGTATTGCATTAAGTCTTTGGAGAGTCGATGGATAACAAACAATAGGTCGTGCATTAACAAAGGAATATAATCACGGCATATCTAGGACTACAACTATTGTTCAAAGTAGACCTAGACCTTGCCATTGTTATAACTAAGGCAGAATAAACTCGTTAAACTAACTCCTTTATACTATTTTTAATAACTATTTATTACTTATGCATAAAACTACTATTATATTTACTAGCTTTAGTTTTTACTTTATTATAAAATGCTTTATTAAAAATAAAAATATATAACTACTACTAATAAATAATTGTTAATTTCTAATTTATATTTACATAGTTTTTTAATAAACAAATATATAATATTATATATTATATATACTAAAACTATTTAACTATATTAATTATAAAATATATATAGCGTTAAACATTAGTATTAAAAATTATAAAATAGTTTAACTAAAATGTTTTACCTTATAAAATGCTAATATAAAAAACGAAAAAAAAAGGTATTAAATAATAATATAGCACCGTATACTTTATGAATTAATAGCTTCTTTTTATTAGAAATATATTTAGTGTTATTAGAATTACCTAGGTATTTTTAAACTCGAAAAGCAAATATAAAATAAAATTTATATTATTTATATATAGCAACTATTACGTAAAAGTAAGTATGTAAATACTATAGCTAATTTATGCTTAAACAGGTTTTATAAAAAAGAAAGTACTTGTTTATATATAAATGTTAAAGTATTAGTATAAAAGCTTTTAAAAATAAAGTTCTTTATATTATATTTGCTTTATAAAACAAAGGTTATTATATAACTTTTACTTTATAAAACTTAGACAAAATTATTAATTAAGATTATTCTTATTATAGCTACTATATAATTAAAGTAATAAAAAGTATAAGTTTAAATTATATATTTAATTAAATTCTTTTAATATAAATATCTTTATATAAAATTTCTTTAAATAAAAATAAAGTAAGCAAATACTAGTAATTACTATTAATAAAAAGTAAAACTTATAGTATAAAGTATAGCAATAAAACGAAAAGTAATAATTAAGCCTAGTTTAAAAATAGTTATTAACGGTTATACTATTTATATTATATAAATAAATGTAGCTTTACTTTCGAGGACATGTTTAATAAAACTAATAAGATAAACTATTTACTTATTTTTTTAAGAATTAGTTTTTTTTACGGCGGTAATATCTAAAGCTAATTAAAATTAGCTATTAGTTTTTATTTTAACTTTATTGCTTGTATAACTAGATTAAACCGTTTCTAAATCTTAAAAAATAAATAATAATAAAGTATTACAAATATTATGCAGCTTTAATTATAGCTATTGTTAAATTCTTATATAAATTTACAATAGGTTTAGTTAAAGCACTTATAATTCTTTGTTTAACTAGAAAAATATGCCTATTATTTTTAGATACGCTAGTATTAAAAAAGGATATAACTTATTTACTTATTAATAGTAATTCCCTGTAAGCTTAAAGATAAGTCTATAAATACGCCTATATTATAAATATAAAAATGCAGATAATATCTAACATTTAAGTATATATAATAAATAAAAAAAAGAGTAGGTTTTATTAAAAGCCTTTTAGGTATACTTAACTAGATATTAGTGCTAAAGTAATATAACTCACGGTTTTTAAATAAAACATTAAATCTAGAGATAAAGAAAATTTGCTAGCATAACTAGCCTATTTTTCGCTTCTGTAAAAACATATTGCGATTAAATAAACTTTTGCCGCTATAACACCTTGCTGTTTAAAATAGTTTAGCTTAAGTAAATTTATACTAATATATTTATAAAGCTATAAAAAGATATATAAATTTAAGCTAACTTTTAAAGCAAAAATAAAAATATAAATTAATATATTAAAAATATAATATAAATTTAACTTAATTTTATATATATTTATTTACTTTATAGCTTTTATAACTATTTATTTCCTAGGTTAACTAAAAATAAATAAAAAAAAACTTTAAAGTATTTTTTTTTAGCAAACCTTGCGACGGCACCTTTTACGGGCGACGTAGGCGCCCCGGCTTTAGCCTGCTATTTTCACTGTTTTTGCATTTTTTTTTGCAAACCGTAATTAAATAACCGTATCAATATTACCGTCTATTCAGTATTATATTCACAGTATGCAAAAAGAGAGTATAAGGCTTTTTTTGCTTTATAAAATAAATTAAACTTAACATAAAGTATTTTTTAGTAAAATAATATAGTATAATATAATAGTTTTTAATTATATTACTAAATTTACTATTTATAGTATAAATAGCAGCAATTTTAATTAAACTTTTGCTTTATTAGTATATTTATTATATCTATTATTTTTTAACGCTTAATTTAACCTTATATAGTAGCTTAAAAAGGGTTTATTATGTAAAAAAAGGGATTTTAGCCTTAGAGAAATAACCTAACTATGTTATTTTATTACTTTTTATTTAAAAAGCGCCTAGTTTTACAGCCTTAAAAAAAGCGCATATAAAAACTATACTATATATAGATATATATATATTAGCTATTAAAGTATTAACATATACTTTTAATTAATAATACCTTTATATAAAATATTAACGCATATATTTAGTGTATTTATATATATATATATATATATTGTAAAAATGACGTAATAATTAATTAATTAATTATTTTTAATATAGGAACTATTTTTTATTAAAGCTAACTATGCTTTCTAAAGCTATATATTGCAGGATTATAAAAGAATTTATTTTCTATTTACATTTTATGCTGCTTATATATTTATTTACGCTGTTATAAAAGCTAATCTTTTGTTTTTTATTACTAGCTATATTAATATTTAACGATAATTTCGTCGGAAAAACCTTATAATTAAACGGTGTTTAGCCCGCGAAACCTTAGTTTTACAGCTTTATATATTATGTTTTAGTAGCTGTTTAAAATGCGCCAAATTTTTATAGCAGGTATTTATAATATATTAGCAAGAAAAACTATAAGGGAAAAAAACCTCGCAGAATTAAATATATAAAAAAAAGCTTTAGGCTAAAAAACCTTAAGCTATATTAAGCTTTATAATATAAGCCTGCTTTACTATTTTTATAGTAAATAAAAATAACTTAATTAAAGCTTTATTAAACGCTTTATTACTAAAGCTTAAGGGTATTTTTTAAGCTGCTAATATTTTTTAAGATATATTAGCTTATAGTATATATATTGAAAAAAGGCTAGCAAAATTTCCAAAATCTCGTACTTTAAGTTCCTATATTTTAAGTATTTTAAAACAAATATAAAACTAGATTTGCATATATATAAAAAAGAAGTATTTAGTTATTAGAAAAAAAAACCTTATAATGCCTGTTATTGTTTTTATAAGTTATAAAATATTTATATAATACTAAATATTTAAAATTTAAAATTTTAATTATATTGTTTAATATATATATACTAACTAGTTATTTATAATTAATAATAGCAATGATATGTATTAATAAGGGGTCTCCTTATCAGCTATCCTTATCTGTAGATTAGATAAGGTAGAGACCTTAGGTTTTCACCATAGAGCCAGGCCCTACGGGCTACCTCCATTTAATCTACATCTTCTTTCTACGGACTTAACTACTAGTATTAACTGCAACCCCTGGTGCACTATACTAAGCAAACTTTTTTAGAAATTTTATTATTTATTATTAAATTAATAAGGTAAAGTTAATTTATATAAAAAAATTAATGCTAAAAATAAATGCTTATTAAAGTTATTAGTAATATTGTTTATATTTTATATAGATTTAGCTAATATATCTTTTTTATAAATAGGTTGCCTTAGTATTATACTATTATAATAAAAAGCTAGTTAGTATTAAAAGCAGTTAGTTTAACCTAACTTATTTAATTTACTTATATTTAATATTTATATCTACTATAGAAAGCTAACCTATATACTACTGTAATAATATAAACATTTGCTAGCAGAATAACTCTTTTTTTTATTTCTTGTTTTTTAGCATACACTATTAGTATATTGCTAAAAAAATAGTAACTATTACTACGCTTTACTTATTTATACACTAATATTAGTTTTAGTATATAGCTTAAAACTAAATACTTTTAATTTAATAATTATATATTTAATTAATGAAACTAATATTAACTAGTTAAATAATACTACTATACTTATATTTTTTATTTATATAGCTTTTAGTAACTTTAAAATATTTTTAAACTTATTTTAAACTAATAATAAAAATTAATTAATTTTAATATAATTTAAACCTAATTTATTTATATTTAATAAATATAACCTTTATATATTAGTATTAATTATATAACCTAGAATTTAAATAAAATAATAATATATTTTTAAATACTCGGCTTTAAAAGTTTAAATAAATAAATAAATACCTATTTATATTAAAGTAGTTTAAAATAGTATAATAGTTTACTATTAAATATAAGAGGTATAATTTTAACTAGGATATCTAATAAATAAGTATTTAAAAACAAACCTATATTTAAAAAACAAAAGCCTTTATATAAATCTACCTTGTAGAATTATCATAAAAACATAGATAATATATTAATTAATTATATAAAGTAAACCTAACTTAGTTAAGCTAGTTAATATATAAATGAAGATTTTTATACTTAGACTAAAAAGATAAAATTAATTAAAAATAACTTTATATTAATTAGCTTAAATTTAATTATAATAAATTATACTAATATACTAAATATAAATATAGTGCTAAAAAAAGGGTTTATATTTTAAAGTATAAAAGGTAGTTAATTAATAATACTAAATAAAGTATTTACTAAAAGTTATTAAAAGATTACTTTTATATAACTAATTTTAAAAACTAGCTATATACTTAAATTAAATAATAAAATAAAGAATAACTAAAAATATAGGAAATAATTATAAACTATATAATAATTCTTTTTTTTTACATAAACTATAGCACTTAAAGCTACTTAATCTTACTTAAAGTTTTTTTAAATAAAGTTTATTATTAAGTTTATTAAGCTATTATGCTTATAGCAGCTTAATTTATCTTTTCTTAGTAGTATAAAACAAGCTTTATTAAGCTTATTATATGTTAAAAAAAAGTAAGGCTGGAGCTATAGGAGCTCCCGGCAGTGGTTATATAACGGAAGGTTATATAATAGGCCTTGCAGGGCCGGCAAAGCAGCTATAGGTTAGTCCGGCCGCTCTATAGATATATAGACTAGTTAGTACACGTATACCTAAATAGATAAATTCTACTTAATAAATTATTTAAAACTTCTTAATTACTAAAGCTTATAACTTTTATTATTAGCTATTTAATCTATTTCTTTATTAGAGTTATAAGCTTAGTTTACTATTAAACTAAGTATTTTTATTAAAGCTTTTAGTAATTATTAATATAAAGAATTTGTAATCTTATTTTTGTTATTTTATTTTAGTTAAAAACTTTTACTTTTAAAGCTTTTTTTTGCTAGCTATTATATTTTTTATTACAAAAGCAATCTCTATTAATACTAGTTATAAAACTAAGTATAACTAAAATAACTAGTATAATTGCTTTTAATTTTATACTAAGCTTTAAAGCGTATAGCTTTAGATTAACTTTAATAATAAAAGTATTAATTATATTTTTAGTTAAGTTTTAGCTTAACTTTTGGAAAAAAAAATTAAAAAATTCTTTTTAAACTAATAGTATATAGAATACCTATAATAATATAAAGCTTAAACATGCCTAAAAAGAGATTTTAACTAAAAAGAAATACTAGTTTTAAACCTTATAGCTTTAAAAGCGGTAGCAATTAAAGCAATTTATAATAAGTAGTTTATAAAGTATCTAGCTATTGCTACTAACTAATAAGCAATATTTAATTATTACTTTGCAATTTATAACTAAATTATTGCTATAGTTAACGCTAAATTAATTAAAATTGTTTTAATTAAGCTTATTTAAAAAAAAACTATTAGTATTTAAGTATTTATAAAAGCTTTAAAACTTTATTTTGCTTTATTAAAGTCTGCTACTATAACTACAATTTAAAAAGAATATTTTGCTATACTTGCAAAAGTATAAGAAAAGAAGGTTAAACTTATAATATAGTATATAAAGTAGCATTAAAAGTTTTTAAAAGCTTAAATTATAGATTTTTTAAATATTTAAGAGCTATTTGCTATAAAAATTTTTTTTAAGGTAGTATAAGCTAAAATAGCGCTAAATTAAGCTAAAAGCAAGCTAGCGCTAATAATTAAAAATAAGTACTTAAAATAACTTCTTTTAATAATTAAGCAGTATAATATTACTTTTAGCGCAATAATTTATAAAAACAACTTTAGTAGCAAAAAAGGCAGTCTAAAAATTTTTGCTAGCATTAGTAATTAAAACCGAAATTTTAGTTAAAAAGGTTTTAATATGCTAAATAAATCTAGCTAAAGCTTTAAAAATAATATTTTAACAAAATATAAGTACTTTTATAAACTTAAAGTTAGTTAAACCTACTAATAGCATTTTAATAAATATAAACTTTTTTAATATATTATAATTAAAAGTACTTAGTTTTAGCTTACTAAAGCTTTTTTAAATTTAAATAATATAGCTAAAATTAAAACTTACTATAAATATATATACTAGCAAGATTTTTAAGCTTTAATTAAAAAAAATAAATAAAATGTTAAACTTTTTACTAAGAAAAAAAAGTTTACTAAAAGTAACAATTAATAAAAGTAGCTAAATAATAATATAACTTTTATTATAATTAATTTTATTAGATTTAATAAAAGCAAAAAGTTTTTAAAAATATTTATTACTTTTAAGTTTATTAAATATATACTTGCTAATAATATAGTAATTAATAATTGTAATATTTTATATATCGTTAATAATAAAGATTTTTTAAAACCTAGTTTTTTTATTGTTGCTAAAAATAACAAGATAGTTTATACTAGTACTACTTAGTTTTTAATCTTAAAAAAAAGCAAGCAAATTATTAAAAATATACTTATAAGCATAAAAAAAAACTTTATTATAAATATAGTTTTAATAAATATTATATTAATTAAAGGTTTTTATATTAATATTATTTTAAAAGCTAAGCTTGTAAAAAAAGGCATTTAGTACTATAGTATAAACTGTTTTTTTTATTTTAAAAAAAGTATAAATTAGAATATAAAAGTAGTAAAACTTTTTAAATATTATAATTTAGTTTTCTTTAAATATAAGCTTTTTTATAACTATTTAAGCAAAAATTTAGCGATTTATAAGTTAAAAATGCTAGCAAAAATTTTATATAATATAGTAGGCTTAGTTGCTGCTTTATTATTTTAAAAGAAAAATATACCGTTTAAACTATTTATAAATTCTTTAAAACTATAGCTAAATATAAGTAATATATAGTACTAATATATTAAACATTTAAAATAAAAAGCTTTAAAAGCCTTTATATATATAGCTAAAAGTATAAGAATTAAAGAGATTTTATATATAAAATATAAAGTATATGCGAAAGCATATACAATAAAAGTAGTATTTAAGAAAACTTCTAAATAAAGCATTTTAAAACTGTTTTAAAAGATTTTTTAAAATCTTTTTAATTATAAAAAAGCTTATAATAACTTTTTATAAACTTTAGCAATTAAAAATAAATATATAGAAATAATTTAAGCTTATTTACTTATATTAAAAATAAAAAAAAAGATATTTAACTATATAAGGCAGTTTAAACAGTAAGTATAGCAATAATATAGGTTATATATATATAAAATATATAGCAATAAAAACAGATTAGTAATTAAAAAAAAGTTTAAAACTAAGTACTAGCTTTAAGCTAAAAGTTAAAGCTTTAATTTAAAACTACTACTTTTATATATTAAAAAACTTATAAAAGCGTTAAAAAAGGCTAAAAAAAAGCTTATTAAATAAAATATTAAGTTGCTAAAAAAAGTAAAACTTTTTAATAATTTTTAGCTAAAGGTAGTAAAAGCTATTATATAGTTTTATAATATTAGCTTTTTAAAAGCTTATAATTTTTTTATGCCTTTTTATATATTTTATTGCTAATTAATATAATATTATTGTTAGTATATTTTAAAATATATAAAAAAGCTAATAAGTAATTTATATTTAAATTAAAGTAAAATATATATATTTTAAATATAGAGCCTACCTTTTAAAAAAAGATAAGCAAGCTAAAAAGGAAAAGTAAGCCTATAAAATAAAGTACTAGGTATATATTAAATATTTAGTAGGCTTTAAAGCTACTAATTTATATTAAATATAGATTTTTTAGCTAAAAAAAGTAATTATAACAAAAGATATAAGATTTAATAAAAACTTTTACTATTTATTAAAGCAAGAAAAACTAGTTATTAAAATCGATGTTTTATTAGTTAATAAAATTAAAATAGTAAAAAAGATATTAAAGGTTTTATTTAAAAATATTAATTTTTTAAAGCTTAAAATATATAATTATAAAAATGTTACTAATTAATTTAAAGATTTTAAAGATAAACTATATTTAATTAATAAGCCTTTTAAAGATTTAATAAAAAAGCAAGAGTTAAAGGTAAGTATATTAAATAATTTAGCAAAAAATTAAAACAACAATTATAACATTTAAAAATATAAACTTATAACTTTTTAAAAAACTTTAAAACTTATTAAACCAAGAAGTAAGCTTAAAAATAATTCTAGCAAATAATAAAAAAGCAATTAATAACTTGCCTAGGTAGTATATAATGCTAAAAACAAATAAAGCAATAATATATAGCAAGATTAAAACGTAAGTTTTTTAAAAGATTTAAACGATTAATTAGCTAAAAGAAAATATATTAAGAAAGTTTACCTTTTAGCTAATCGTTTAAGCTAAAAAATCTATAAAAATAAGTAATACTTTTTAGTAAGCCTTTTAAACTAAAGAATTAAAAAAAAAAATAATTTAAAAGCTAAAAGTAGTATAAATAATTTGGTTTTTACTATAATAATTTATTTAAAAAATAAAATTAACTTACTAATAAATTATAATTAAAATAGTTTTTTAAAAATATATTTGCTAAATCTGCTAAAAATAATATACTAAAAAAACAAAAAGTATTAAATATTTTATTTAGTATTTTTAGCAACAATATATTATTAAAAAGCTAATAAAGTTAAAATAAAGCTAACATTTTAAATATATAAAAATAAACTGCTTAAAAATCCTTTAAAGCATTAAAAAGATTTAGCAAACTATTTACTTAAAAATCTTTTTAAAGAAAACGCTTTTAAAAAAGTTAATAATATAAAAAAGCATAATATTATAAAAGTAATTCCGATTAAAGAAGTAAAGTTGGCTTTTTTTCTATTAAAATAGGTTTTTATTTATAAATTTAATAAAGCTAGCTATTTAAACGTTTGTAAAATAAAACTAATAGTTAAAAAAAATCTTTAGGCTAAGTTAACACTTTAATTTACTTATATAGCTATACTTGCAGCTAAATCCTTTAGGTTTATAATAGCAATTGCTGCCTATTTTAATTTAAAAATAAAACAATTTAATATAGTAGCAGTATTTCTAAATGCTTTAAAATTAAAAAAAAAACTTATTATATACTTTTTATTAAATAGTTTTTTGCAAGTAAATAAAGCTATACTTTTTAACTAAGCTTTATATAAGCTTTAAAACTCTTTATTATTATAATATTAAAAATTTATAAATATATTAAAAACTTTAAAAATAATTCCTTTAAAAGAAAAGCCTTATTTATTTTATTTTAAAGATTATTTAGTATTTTTAATATTTTATATTAATAACTTTTTAGTAATATACTATTAAAATTATAAATAAAAAGTAAAAGAAATTATCTAAAGGATTAAAAGTACTTATAAGCTTAAAAAGTAAAAAGATATTTTTTATTTCTTAAAAATTAAAGTTATTAGAAATTATAAAAAAAAAACTATTATATTATTATATAATTAATACCTAGAAAAGATTGTAACAAAATATAATTTTGCTAATAACTTATAAATACTAGTAATGCTATTACTGTATAAAGAGCTATAAAAATATTCTAAAAAGGCTATAAAAAGTTAAATTAAGGCATATTAAGAATAAATCGCTTCTATATTATATTTAGTAGTAATATTTTATTTAAATAAAGCTTTTGCTATAGTAAAGCTATTTTAATTTCTTATTAATTCTAGCTTAAAATATTTAGTATATATTAAGTAGGTAATATATTATTTATATAACTAAAGATATCTAGAGATTACCTTTAGTAAAAATAACCTAAAAACCTAGGTACTACTAATAGCAGAAAATATATTATTTATAAATAATCTAAAAACTTATTAATTATTATATAGGCTTATTATAATGCTTTTTAAAAAAGCAATTATATAAAAAGCTATAAAATAGTTAACTATATTAACGTTAATAACTAAAGCAGAAATTAAAGTATTAAAGCTTATAGCAAAAAAAACTATAGTACTAAAAAAGCTATTTAAAGATTTTATACTTAATTTTAAGAAAAATTAAATTATTTAGTTAGATAATAAATAGGTAATTTAGCTAGTAGTAAAAAAAAACGAATAAATTAGCACTTAACTAAAATATATAAATATTTAAAATATATAGCTCCGTTAAAAGCGTTAAAAAGGGTTTTTTAAAATTGTTTACTTATTTACCAATTAAATGCCGGCAAATAAACTTACAAAAAACCTTACTAAAGCCTAATTTAAGCATTTTAAAGCTCTAATTAATATATAAAATATATTATATATAGTTACTTAATAATTATAGTTAGTAAAGCTAACTAAACTTTTATTAAATAAGTTATACTTACTAAACTATAATTTTAATTAGTAGAATTATACTTTATAAAACTAATTAAATATAAATTAAAGCAACTATAGCTTAAGGATTTTTTAGCATACTTTAATTTAATATTTATTTAAGCTTTATATATATAAAAAATATTAATTAAGTTTGCTATAGCAAAATATTACTAAAAAGTACTTAACGGTATTATAAATAGCAGTAAGCTTATTTTTAGTAAAAAAAAGTTTAAAAATAATTTTAAAAGTAGTATAAGTAGCAAAATAAAGTTTAATTATATAAAGCTTTAAACGCTATAGTAGCAAATCTTTAGTATTAAGTAAAACAAAAAACAAGTTTAAAAATAAATTATTATTTATTAGAGCAGAAATAGCTAAAGCAAAAGCAAAAATAAAAGCAGGAATAGCTATAAAAAAAGTAGCAATAGAAGTTATATATTGCATAAAAAAACGATTCTAGCGCTTTTAAGTACTAAAATTTTGTAAAACAAGGTTTAAAATAAGTAAAAACTTTTTCTTTTTTTTTTTTTAAACTTTGCTGCTTTTAAAGCTAATAAAAAAAGAGGTTAAAAGGGTAGCCGCTTTAGCTAGAGCGCTTTTGCACAAAAAAGTAACGCAGAATTAAAAAGCATTAAAAATACTAATAATAAAAGCAGCAGAAGTAGTAGCAGTAGCAGCAGCAGTAAAAACAGCAACAATAGCTACAAAAAAGGTTTTTTTAAGCTATATAACTATATATACTATAATATACTAGTTATTAAAAGTAATTAATAGTTACTACTTATAAAATTAGCTAATTAAAATTATAAAAAAAGAATAATTAATTTACTATATTTTTTTGCTTTAAAGTTTTATTTATAGTAATATTTTTATAGTAAAACTTTATAAATTGAAAAATAAAAAATATAATACTTAATAAACTAAATAGTTAATTAAAAATAAAGCAAAAATTAAAAATGCTAATATATATAAGCTAGCACAAATGCTTAAATATGTAGCAAAAGTAGTAAGCGTTACTACTTATAATTTTAAAATACTTGCTACTAAATTAACTTTAAAAAGCTAAATTTAAATAAGCAAAATAAAATATAGCTTACTACTACTAAATAGTAACTAAATAAAAATAAAGCTTGCTAAAGCAGCAAGTAAAAATATTTGCTTCTTTATTATAAATAAAAACTAAAGTTTTTAAAGCAGAAATAGGCATAATAAGCAAAATATAAGTAGTAGTTGTAGTAGTAGCTACAAAATATAAAAAAATAATAAGTAATAGAACAAAAGTTTTATAAAAAAAACTAATTTAATTAAAAGCTATAATTGCTTATTTAAAAAATTTATTAAAAATAAAAGCGCTAAAACAAATATTTTAAATAAAGCTAGATTAATTAAAATAATTATTTTAAGATTTTTTACTAAAACTAAAGTAAGTATACTTACTAAAAATAGAAAAATTAAAAAATAAATTATAGCAGCAGAAAAAGAAACTTTTGCTAAAAATTAAGCAACTAAAAATATTAAAAAAAGCAAATAATAATAAAGTAGTAAACTTTAAAAAAGAAAACGCAATTGGATTATTAAAGGAAGCTTAATTAACTTTATTTTCGAAATAAATTTTATACTAATTTTAAGTAGCAAATAGATTTTTTATCGAAAAGTTAAAAAAAAAAAAAAAGCAATCTAACTTAATAAAGATTAAACTATTATTTTTTTTTGCCTTAATAGCAGCATTTAAAGCATTATTTGCTTTATTAGCAGTAGTTATAATAACTTTAAAAGTTAAAGCAGCAGAAAAAGCAGCATTATAAACGCTAAATAAAGTATTACTGCTTTATAAAATTATTAGTTACTATTACTTTAAGTAAGAAAAAAAATAGAGTTAACTAATAAAAAGCTATAAAAATAGCTATAAAAACTAGTATAAATTTTATAAAAGCAACTATAAAAGCAATTAAAACTACTAGCTATATTATTATTGTTATTAATAGTATAATTTAAAAAAAAGTTAGCTATAATTTAATTATAAAAAAAAGCTTTACAAAAATATATTATATATAAATAAAATCTTTAAAAAAGAAAACTTATAAATATAAAATAAATATTCTAATAATTTAAAATCTATAAAAACTTTATTAGTTAATTAAAAGTAATAGGTATAAAACTTTTTAAAGCTACTTATAAAAATTATAAAAAAGCTAAAAAAAAAAAGAAAAAAAAAGTTACTAATAAAAAGTTTAATAAAATATATTATCTTATTAATTATAAAAAGTACTATTAATTAATGCTAGCTTTTAATTAGTTAGTATATAAGTACTAAAGTATATATTAATAGCTACTTAGCAACTATATAAAAAAAAAGCCTTAAGTAAATCTAAAATTTTATATAACAAAATAAAATTAACAAAATTAATTACTATAGATTATAAAAATTAATAAAAAAGGTATATTAATATTTCTTTTATTAAAATTAAAATTTTTATATTATAAATTAAAAAGTTATATAATAAATCTATTATAAGCTAAAAAATCTAAAAGGTATATTAAAAAAAAGTAGGGCTAGAGCTATAGGGGCTTTTAGTAGTAGTTATATAACGGAAAGTTATATAATAGGCCTTATAAGGCCGGCAGAGTAGCTATAAGTTAATCTAGCTACTCTATAGATATATAAACTAATTAGCGCATATATACTTAAATAGATAAATTCTACCTAATAAATCATTTAAAACTCCTTAATTACTAAAGCTTATAACTTCTATTATTAGCTATTTAACCTATTTCTTTGTTAGATTATATAACTTTTATTAAGTTATAGCATATTTTTTAGTATAGCTCTGCATTATTTACGCAATGTTTTTTTAATAAGCTATTTATTTATTAGTTTATAATACTAAAAAGCTTTATATTTTTTTTATATATTATAAATATAATATTAAATAAATAATAATATTAATATAATTATTTATATTAAGTTTAATTTATTTTATAAAATAAAAAAAAAGCTTTAAATTTTCTTTTTTTATATTATAAATATAATATTAAATAAATAGTAATATTAATATTGTTGTAATAGCGGCATTAGCTGCATATAATACCTTTTGCGTAGTACTAGTAGCTTATTTATTTAAACGGTATTTATATGCAGAATTTTCTTATAAAAGAAAAATTCTATATATAAAAGCTTTGCTTTCGTACTTAAATAAAAAATAAATTAATATATAAAGTATTTACTTTATCTATTTATTTATATATAATATTATATTTTTAGCTACTTAATACTAATTAGTATTTTTAGCTAAAGAATATAAATTAGCAAAAATAAAAACGGAATTTTAACCTAGTTATATAAGGCTATATATTTTATATTATACTTTAGTTTTTTTAACAATAAGTTAATAAAAAAGAAAAATTAATTACTTTATTATACTTTAGCTTAGCTTTTATATAATAGTTTAATTAATAGTATATAATTATACTACCTTAATAACTATTATATAAATTATATAAAAGTTTATTTTATAATTACTTTTTTTTTTTTTTTTTTTTTTTTTTATATTTATAATTATATTAAATAATAATTAATTATATAATAGCTATTAAAAGCAGTTATATAAAAATGTTAAACCTTTTAAAAAATAGCTACTAATTTTTTTAAATAACATTTTATATAAATTTATAACTAAAAAGATTGCTAAATATACTAACTTTATTTTAGCTACTATATAAAACAAAATTAACTTTTTAGTATATAATAATATTTTATAAAACTTAGATATAATAACTTAAAAATAAATTAATATATAAACTATATAGTTATATATTAAGTATAAATAAACTTTATATAAGTTTAAAAATTTTTTAAAAAAGTTAGCAAAAAATTTTAAGCTAGCTAGTATTAAAAAATTATAGCAAATTAATATAAAAATTATTAAAAAAATCTATAATATACTTTATATAAAAAGTATTCTAAATATAAAACATATTTTATATATAAAAAAAAACTATATTATATAATTTTTAAAAAGTAAATATATTTTAATATATAAATTTTAATTTTTTATATAAGCTTTTTAAATAATTTTAACTTTTTTTACTTTAAGCTAGCAACTTTTTAGCTAAAATAATAAAAACTTTTTTATATAACAAAATAGCTTAGCTATTTTTACTTTTATAACTAAAATATAATCTTAAAATAACTTTTATATATAAAATTAGCAAAAACTTATAACTTAAAATACTAAATTATTATATAATAATTAAGTACTAAAAGTATACTTTAATAAAATAATCTTATTAATTAAATAATATTTATTTTTTATATTAATATATAATTATGCTATATAAATTAAAAGTATACTATATTTTTAATATATAATAAAATATCTAGTTATATAATATTTTTTATAAACTTTTAAATAGCTAATATTTTATATAACGCTAAAGATAGAAATACTTATTTTTAGGATCTAAATTTCTTTGTTATATAATATTTAAAATAAAATTATTTTATTAGCAAAATATTAAATATTTTTAAAAATTTAGCAAAAAGAAAGAAATTATTTTAAAAAGCTATATAACCTACTATATAATAAAGCTTAATAATTTATTAATTTTTGCTAAAAACTAAAAATTATAAAAAATTAATTTTATGTTATATTTTTAACTATTTTAACTAATTATATAAAAAACTATTATATATATTATATTAGTTTTAATTAAATATAAAAAAAAATATATAATATTATAAATTTATATTTTAATATAGTTATAAACTATAATTAGTACTAAATTAATTAAACTAATATTACTTTTATATAAGTATATAAATAAAAAAAAAACCTTTTTTTATATAAAGTATTAAAAGTTATAATTAATAAGCTATCGAAAATATAAAAAGTATTTAAAGCAAAATATTTAAAAAAAATATATATTAGTATAACTATTGTATAAGTATACAAAGGTATACTAAAATTTAAAATAGTACTTATTTTTTAAAAACTTATATATAAAGGCTTTTTTTTAACCTTTAGTTATACTTTTAAATTAAAAGCAACTTATTAAACAAATACTTTATATAAAAGGTAAAAAAAACCTATTATATAAACTAACGCTATAATTAAACTAATAAATATATTATATAATATAAAAATAATAAATACTATTTTTATAAAATATATAAGCAATATTTTAGCTAAAATTATATAAGTACTTACTTTTAAAAAAACTTATATATAAATAAAAAATACTTTATTTACTATAAAAAAGAATATTAATTAATAAATTATATCTTTTAAAAAAAAGCTTATATAAAAGGTTAATACTTTAATATATATAAAATAATGTTTAATATTAAGCTAATTTTAGCAAAGTTTTCTACTTATTTTATTAAATATAAAAAATATTTAAACTTATATAAAAATAAAAAAAAAATAAAAATTTTAATATATATAAAAAAAATGTTGCATAATATATTATAAATAATATATTTATATACTATATAATATAAAAGAATATTTAAGCAGTAATAATAAACTAGCTTTTAAACTAGTTTATATTAAATAATTAATATTATATAAAATACTAAGGCATTATTTAGAATATAAGCGCTTTAAAATTTTTAACTATAAAAAAGCTATAAATAAAAATATATATATAAAAGAATTTTAATATAGAAATTAAATAAATATTTAAAGTAGCTAAAATAAGCTTTAATAAAAGTTATATAATAATTTTAATTAGTATAATTAAAATTAATAATAAAATTAGTTATATAACTTTTTATATACTAAAT
>MU396885.1:0-29971 GCA_022578855.1 Nemania serpens | reverse complement strand
ATAATTAAATATTTATAAAATTAATAAACTATTATAAATTATATAAATAAATTTAATAAACCTTTAAAATAAAAATAGCTTTAAAGTTTATTTAAATAAAAAAAATTTAGCTAATAAATATATAAAAGCTATTATAAAACTTTATATAATAATATAGCTATTAAAAAACTAAATAATAAATAATAAATATAATAAAAATAAAAAGGTAAAAAGTAAGGCTTATATTAACTTATTTAAAATAAATAACTTAGCAGTAAAATTAAAAATTAGTAACAAAATTAGGAATTAGCGGTAGCAAATTAGCTAAAAATAGCTAAAAATATATTACTAAAATAAAATAAAATATCTAAGTCTTCTTAGATATAGTAAATAATTTAAAGCTTATAATATTTTTATATATAATAACATTTAATATATATTAAAAGTATATATTATATATGTTAAATTAAGTTTAATTTATTTTATAAAGCAAAAAAAGCCTTATAATCTTTTTTTATATACTATAAATATAATACTAAATAAATAGTAATATTAATATAGTTATTTAAATATAGTTTGTAAAAAAAAAAGTAAAAATAGTAGAAATAGCAGGCTAAAGTTAAAGTACCGCCTATATTAAGTTTATATTAAGTTTAATCTATTTTATAAAGCAAAAAAAGCTTTATAATTTCTTTTTATATACTATAAATATAATACTGAATAAATGGTAATATTAATATAGTTATTTAAATATAGTTTATAAAAAAAAAGCAAAAATAGTAAAAATAGCAAGCTAAAGCTAAGGCGCCGCCTATAAAAGATGCTATCGTAAAATTTAAAGCTACTAAAAAAGTCACGCTAAAACCTTAACAAAAGCTGCATATATATAAAAGTAAATAAAAAAGTTAAAAAATCTTATATAGCAAAAAGCTTATCTATCTTTTTTACTAATTATACTAATTATAGTAACTATTTTAACTAACTAATAATTAACTACAATGTTTATATATAACCTAATAAAATCTAAGTATAAAAAAAAAAGAAAAAAAAATAACTAAAGTTTATAAGATTTCTAATAAATATACATACTACTAATTACATTAAGTATTACTAAGTACTAAAATTATATAGCTTATATAGTATACTAACTATATAATTACGGCTATAATAGTATTATTAATAAGTATTATACTATAACTATAATAAAAACTTAAAATAACAAAATAAATTTAATAAAAGCTTAAAAAAAGCAAGCCTTTATATATATATATATAACTAAAGCAAAGCTAATTATGCTATAGTATATATATATATTTTAAATTAAAGTACTTAAATACTTTATATTAAGTTTATTTTATTTTTTAAAACAAAAAAAGCCTTATATTCTCTTTTTATATACTATAAATATAATATTAGATAAATAGTAATATTAATATAATTATTTAAATATAGTTTGTAATAAAAAAGCAAAAATAGTAAAAATAGCAGGCTAAAGCTAAAATGCCGCTTATAAAAAGTGCTATTATAAGATTTAAAGCAAAAAAGTTATACTAAAACTTTAAAAAAAGCTATATATATATAAAAGTAGATAAAAAGTTAAAAATTAAACCTATATAGTAAAAGGCTTATCTTTTTTATTAATTATAATAACTATTCTAACTATTTTAATTATTTTAACTATTTTTTTTACTAAAAATAACTTAAATAGTTAATTATTTATATTTATAATTAAAAATAATACTAATAAATAATCTAGCTTTTTAAAAAGTGATTATATAACTGCTAAAAGTAATAAAAATAGAAAATACTTTTATTACTAATTTAATAAACTTAGAAAAAATCTATTTTTTAAAAATATATTATTTAGCTTATTTAAATAATAAATTAAAAAAAAATTTTTAGTTAAGCTATTATAAATTATATAAACAAACTTTAAAAAGTTTAAAACTTATAGCTATAATATTTATTATTTATATAAAAACAATATAGTTAATAAATATATAAAAAGCTTTATATAATAATATAGCTATAGCTATTAAAAAACTTAGTAGTAAGTAATAAATATAACAAAAATAAAAAATAAAGAGTAAAGCTAAAATAGGCGTTTTAGTAGCAGAATTAAAAATTAGCAATAAGATTAAGAATTAACAACAGCTAATAAATCAGCAAAAGGTAGCTAAAAATATATTACTAAAATAAAACATAGTATTTAAGTTTTCTTCAATATAGTAAATAAGCTAAAGCTTATTTAAATACTTTATATTCTTTTTATATAAACTATAAATAATAGTAAAGGCTTTGGCTTATTTACTGTGTCTAGGAAGACTTAAATACTATGTCTTATTTTGGTAATATGTTTTTAGCTACTTTTTGCTAATTTGCTGCCGCCGATTTCTAATTCTGTTGCCGATCCCTGATTTTGCTGCCGAGCCGCCTATTTTAGCTTTACCTTTTGCCTTTTACTTTTGCTATATCTATTGCTTGCTACTAAGTTTTTTAATAGCTATATTGTTATATAAAGTTTTATAATAGTTTTTAAACTATTAATAAAGCTTTTATATATTTATTAGTTATATTTTTTCTGCTTAAATAAGCTTTAAAGCTATTTTTGTTTTAAAAATTTATTAAATTTGTTTATATAATCTGTAATAGTTTATTAATTTTATAAATATTTAGTTATTGGTTATATAAATAAGGTAAACAGTATATATTAAGTAAATATATATATTTAATAGCTATTAAGTAGTTAATATTAATATTGTTTATTTTTAAACGCTTTAAAAGCTATAAAATATTCGCTTTAAGTGTTAAATTATATATAGATATTGTAATTAATTGTTAGTATAAATATTTAAACATAAATAATCTAATATCTAAGTTATTTTTGGTAGAAAAAATAGTTAGAGTAGTTAGAGTAGTTAAAATAGTTAGTAAAAAAGATAAGCTTTTTGCTGTATAAGATTTTTAACTCCTTTATTTACCTTTATGCCTAAGTATATGTAGCTCCTGTTAAAGTTTCGGCGTGACTTTTTTAGTAGCTTTAAACCTTGCAATAGTACTTCTTATAGGTAGCGCCTTAGCTTTAGCCTGCCATTTTTACTATTTTTGCTTTTTTTTTTATATAAACCGTATTTAAATAAATATATCAATATTACCGTCTATTTAGTATTATATTTATAGTATGCAAAAAAAGAGTATAAGGCTTTTTTGCTTTATAAAATAAATTAAACTTAACATAAATAATAGTAATATATATTTAATAATATAATATATCTTTTACTTAATTAAGCTACTTAATTAAAATAGATTACTTTTATACTTTTTGTTTATATATTTAAAATTTCTTTATATTTTTACTAATCATAATACCTTAGTTATATAAAAAACCTAATATATTTTTAGTATCCTAAATATGCAAAAATAACTTATAGTTATTAATTTAATATATTATAGCAATTTATAATATCTTTTATATAACTTTTATATATTAAATAAATAGTTTAAAAAATAAAGTATAATATAACTACTAAAGTCTTAATTAACTAAATCTAAAAAGAAATTAATTATATAATATATTATTAACCTTGTTATATAATTATTTTTCTTTAATATATTACTGTTTAAAATATAGCTAACTAATTGTTTGCTTTATATAAGGTATAACTTATTAAAAAAAACTAAACTATAAACTTTATATAAAAATAACTAAAACTTAAAATATATTTTAATTAAAGAATTAATTATTAATATATTTTAAACGAAAATTTAATTAAATATTACGTTTAATTTATCTTTATATAAAGCATAATAAATAGCAATAGGATTTATAAAAAAAAATATCTATAACTTTAATAAAATTAGCTTTATAATAAAAAAGATTATATTTAACCTTATTATAATTATATTTAATTATATATAAAAACTAAAATTTATATAGCTTATTAATTTAAAATACTTAAGTATTATTTAAGCTATTTTTTGTACAGCTATATTATCTTACTTTATATTATTTTAGTAAGGCATAACTACCTTTTTTTAGTACAAAAATATAAATTTATTTAGCAATTAAAATAATATATACTAATAAAGGGTACTTTTATAAGTAGTATTAATTATAAATTAAATAAAGCAGAGCTTTAGGCTTTACTTTAAAGGTAGGCCTTGCAGGCTATTTTTATTAATTCTATATTTTCTTTTACAGATTTAATTACTACTAAATACTAGTATTATAACTATACCTTTAAGTACATTATACTAAATAGTAGCTAATGTTTAAAAAATCAATCTTTAAACTTTTTGTCTGCCGGTAAATTATATATACGAAGTAGTTTTTTAATCTCTAATTATATAAAACTTTGGCAACTTAGTTAGGTTGGTTTTTTAATACTTAATTATATTTTTTATATATACTAACTAAACGAAGTAGTTTTTTAATCTTTGTTACAAAATATATATTTTTAGCAATTTTATAAGCTATACTAATTAAATTAGCTTGCAGCATTTAATTATTATTAATAATTAATTTAATTAAGTTTAGCTACTTTATAATTATATATTTAACTTATTAATTTTAATTAATAGATTATCTTACTAAGCTTTAAGCTATTAATTTACTATATATTAAGCTAATATAATCTCTATAAGCTTATAATACTAGCTAGAATTACTATAAATAAGCTTAATTTCTATAAGTTTTTTTTATATATACTAAAAAGTTTAAACTCTATTTTTATTTGTTTTATTAGCAGTTATACTATTTAAAATATTATTATACTTATTAAAAAACGAAAATATATTTACTTTAAATATATTATATATAATATTATGTTCTTTTTATTATATTTTTTTTGTTTTTTATAATATAAGTTATTTTATATAGCTAATACTAAATAAAGCCTAAATGTTTTAAATTTTGCAAAATATACAAAAAGTATAAATTATAGAACAGTTAATAACAGTTAGCATATAATTAGTATATAATTAAAGTTTTTAATTAAAAATTGCTAAATTATAAGTATTTATTTATAATAAATCTATAGCTTTTATATATTTTATATATAATATTTGTTTAATTAGTTATAACTAGGTTTTAAGATATATTATTTATATCTTTTTAATTAATATAAATGGTAATATTTAATATAAACTCTAACTTAATAATTAAAAAGTTTAAAAGGCTATATAAAGTATAAAATTTAACTTTAAAATTTATTAAAGCTAGTTTTTTATTATTTTTATTTACTATAATGTTTTTTAAGCTTTTAGTATTATTATTTAAAGTACTAAAAATAGCTTAAATATTTTATAAATTATTAGTAAAACTATTAATTATTAAATTTATAATTTTTTTACTACTAAAGCTTAAGCTAAAGCTAAAAAAAGAAATTCTTTATTAGTAAATATAACGCTTAAATTACAAATTTAAAATAATAAATACTTAGCTAAAGTTTTTTTGCTAACTAAAATTACGTTAACAAAAGATTTAAAAATTAGAACTTATATAATTTGGAAATTTAGGCCTTTTTTATAGCTTTAACTAATTATATAGCTAAAATAGCTAATAAAATATCTAAGTTAACTAAAGCTATTTAAAAGTAAAATATTTTATATTTATATTAGTTAACTAGTTTATAATAATTTAGTTAATATAATAATTGCTTTTATAAAAAATAAACATTTTTTTTAATATAAAAAATAGCAAATATCTTTTTTACTTTTTTAATAAAACTAACTTAAAAAATAGAAATATTTGTTACTATATTTTCTATTAAATTTAAAGCTATAGTTTAGTAAACTTAAAAATTAAAAATTAAAAATAACTTAATTATATTTATTTTTAAGTTTAAATAACTTACCTATTTTTAAATTTTATTAAAATGCTAATATATTTTTTAAACTAGTTTTAAATTAAATAAGTTTTATAGCTAAATTAGCATTTAAATATATTTAACCTATATTTAAAGTATTATTAGTGCCTATATTTAAATTTAACTAATATATATTATAAGTTAATAATTATTATTTTAACTTGCTTTAAACGCTAAATCTATTTATAAAATATATATAAGTATTATTATAATAGGTTATATTAAGTTTAATTTATTTTATAAAGCAAAAAAAAGCCTTATACTTTTTTTTTATATACTGTAAATATAATATTGAATAGACGGTAATATTAATACAGTTATTTAAATATAGTTTGCAAAAAAAAAAGAAGCAAAAATAGTAAAAATAGCAGGCTAAAGCTGGGGCGCCGCCTATAAAAGGTGCTATCGCAAGGTTTAAAGCAAAAAAGTTATGCTAAAACTTTAACAAAAGCTACGCATACAAAGGTAAATAAAAAAGTTAAAAATCGAACTTATATAGCAAAAGGCCTGTCTATCTTTTTTACTAACTATTTTAACTACTTTAACTACTTTAACTACTTTAACTACTCTAATTACTTTAACTAACCTATAATTAAAAGCAATACTAATAAATAACCTAGCCTTTAAAAAAGTAATTATATAACTGCTAAAAGTAGTAAAAATAGAAAATATCTTTATTGCCGATTTAATAGACTTATAAAAGATCTACTTTTTAAAAATATACTATTTAGCTTATTTAAACAATAAATTTTAAAAAAAAGAAAAAATAGCTAAGCTATTATAAATTATATAAATAAACTTTAAAAAGCTTAAAGTTTATAATTACAATATTTATTATTTATATAAAGATAATATAGCTAACAAATATATAAAAGCTTTATTAATTATATAAAAGCTATTATAAAGCTTTATATAGTAATATAGCTAATTAATATAAAGCTTTTTTTTTGCTACTATAGCTGAAAATAAAGCAGTTATAAACAGCAGAAAAAAAAGAAGCACCTAAAGAAAAAAAAAGAGAAAACAAAAACAGAATAAACCTGTTAAAAAACTTAGTAGCAGGTAATAAATATAGCAAAAGTAAAAAGCAAAAGGTAAAGCTAGAATAGGCGGCTCGGCGGCAAAATTAGGAATTAGCAACAGAATTAGGAATTAGCGGCAGCAAATTAGCAAAAAATAGCCAGAAATATATTACCAAAATAAAACACAGTATCTAAGTCTTCTTAAACATAGTAAATAAGCCAAAGCCTATAAAATATCTATTTAAACTAAAATAACTTTATTATAATAGCTTATTATAATATTTAATATTATATTAATTTAATAAAGCTTATAAAATATAAAGTTATATTTACTATTATTATTTTAATATTTATTAACGTTAATAAATTATTATATTAAGTAATAACTTTAATAATAAAAATAATAAAAATAATAGCAATAATTTACTAGTATATATATCTTAGAATTTTAAAATATTATTACTTAAGCTATTGCTTAATTTACTACTTAAATTTTTTAAACAAACTGCTTAAATAGCTAAAAGAACTACTAAAGCTTTTATATTAAATTTAATCTATTTTATAAAGCAAAAAAAGCCTTATACTCTCTTTTTGCATACTGTGAATATAATACTGGATAGATGGTAATATTGATATGGTTATTTGAATACCGTTTGCAAAAAAAAAAAAAAAAAGAAAAAAAAGGAAAAACAGTGAAAATGGCAGGCCAAAGCCAGGGCGCCGAAAGAGTCACGCCGAAACCTTAACAGGAGCCGCGCATACATAAAGGTAGATAAAGGAGTCAAAAATCCCATACGGCGAAAGGCCTATCTCTTTTACCAACTACTTTAACCACTCTAACCACTCTAACTACTTCTACCAACTAATATATAATAATATAAACTATAAAAGTAAATATAAACTATATATTTTAAATATATAAATAAATAAATTTTTTAGTATAACTTATAATAATAAATATTATTTTAGTAAAAAGTATATAATATAAAACATAAAGCTTTATTTTATTGCTAAAAAATCTTAAAAAGTTTTTTAATATTTTAAATATTATAATAGTTATAAAATATATAATACTAGTTATAATAAGCTATATAAAAATTATATTTCAATTTAGCTAAAAAACTTTAAACTTATAAAAACTATTAATATTAACTTTATTATTAAATTATTTAAAATATTTTTTATAAATATTTTATAATAATTAAATAATTATTTTTATTATAGTACTTTTATATTTATTTTATATATTATTAGTAAATAAATTTTATTGATTTTTAATTATAAAACTTATATAGCTAAAAATTAAGTTTTAGTTTTATTATACTAACTTTTTTTATTAAACTAAGGTATATTAAAAAGTATTATTTTAAATTATAATTAAAAATTTATATTAGCTTTTTAAAAAAGATTATATTAAGTTTAATTTATTTTATAAAGCAATAAAAGCTTTATACTCTCTTTTTATATACTATAAATATAATACTAAATAAATAGTAATATTAATATAGTTATTTAAATATAGTTTGCAAAAAAAAAGATTATAAAACTTATTTAAGGTATAATTATTTATAACTATAGCTTATTATTTCTAAAGCAATAGCTTATTTAAACGCAAAAACTAAATAGTAAAAATTGCTATTTGTTTTTATACTTTTATAGACTTTAAGTTTAATTAAGTTAATATATTATTTTTTTTGCAATAAAATTTAAATTTAGCATATTTTAACTTAATTAAATTTTTTACTTATAAATAATTATTTAAATTTTAATTACTTAATTTTAACAATATTATTATTTAACTAATTAAATAATATAAAAACTTTTACTTTATATAAAAGCATTTATATAAAAATATAAAACTAGCTATAAATTTTGCTATAGCTAAAGTTAAATAATATTATAATAAAAAGTATAAATTAATAAAATTTAATATTAAAAATAAAGTTTACTAATATTTTTATACTAATTATTACTTATTAAGCAAACTTTTAAAAAAATATTTCTAATAAAAAGCTAGCTTATAAAAGTTTAAACGTTATATTAAATAACTAGCTTATAAATTAAACTTATTTAATACTTTTAATATATATTTAGTAATATTTATTATATACTTATTTTTTAGTATATAAAAAATGACTTATTTTACTACTTTATACTATTACTTAAACTTATTAAAAATAATTAAAAAAAGTTTAATAAAATTAAAAATTCTTTTAAAATTAAAATTATTTTTAAGCATTAGTTTAATTATTTTAAAACTAAGTTTAAATATTTAGTTAAATAAAAAAAGTATAACTATAAAAACAACTAGTAGTAATTAAAGTAATAATTATATAATTTAACTAAATTAAAAAGAAAGTACTAGTAAAAATAGAAAAATAAGCAAAAATTGCTAAAAGTTAAAATATCTAATAAGTTAACAATTAATTAAAAGTAAAACAGACTATATAAAGTGCTTATAAATTAGCTTTTCATAATTTTATTAACTTATTAAAGTTAACAACTTTTTATATATGCTATAGCATTTAATATATACTAATAAAAGGTACCTTTATTAGTAGTATTAATTATAGATTAAATAAGGTAAAGCCTTAGGCTTTACTTTAAAGGCAAGCCTTATAGGCTATCTTTATTAATTCTATATCTTTTCTTATAGACTTAATTACTACTAAATACTAGTATTATAATTGTACTTTTAGGTATACTATACTATAAAAAGTTAAAACAACAAAAATAGGTAAATAATAAATAAAAAAGAATTAAATTAGATTAAATATTTTAATAAATATATAAAGGTTTATATAAAAAAGGCTTACTACTTTTTAATCCTTAATAGCTATAAAAGCTACTATTTTGTTAAATTTGATTTATATGCTAAAAAATATAACATTATTATGCTTTATATACTTTTACACTTTTTTTATTAGCTTTAGCTACTAAATATTAGTTCTTTTAGGCTTTTAAAACAGTTATACAAAAAGTAAATCAAATATTTAATATAACTATATATTATATATATTATAAAAGAAGATTTTTTAACTGCGTTTTTTAAAGCTTTTAATAAAGCAATAATGCTAAAAAATATATAAAAGAAATTCCGAAAAGCTAGTTTAATATTATATAATTTAAATTATATTATTAATTAACTAAAGTATCGTTTAAAAATACTTTAAGTTAAACTAATAACCCTTTTAATATTTACTGCTTAATTTTATATAACTTTAAATAACTTAATGAAAGTAACATTTTTATCTTAATAAATAAAGCAAAAAATATTATATAATATTAAAATAGTTTTTTAATATTAATTATTAAAAGTTTTAACTAATATTATATACTAACTTATATTATTAAAAAAAGAGATTATATACTTTTAAGCTATAAATTATACCTTTAGCAAATGTTATTATATAAAAAAACTAAACTATAAAATAAAGAATTGCGTATAATAAAAGAAACAAAAAATTTATAAGCTTAAAAAAATGCTATTAAGCAATAAAACTACAATAAATGTTAAAATATTAGTTATATAAAAAAGGAAAAATGTATGTAATACTGTAAATTTTGCAGCAAGTTTAGGTATAATATACAAATATATTAAAACAAAGTAAGAAAAACTAGCAAATTAAAATCTAAATAGTTTATATTAATTATATAAATAGTTATTAAATTATATTAAATATATATATAAAAAAAATAAAAGTAACCTATTTTAATTAAATAGCTTAGTTAAGTAAGAAATATGTTAATAATTAATTTAACTAATTAGTTAACATTTAAGCTAAAAGTTCTATATTAAAAAAATAGTTATTATAATTATACTAGTATAATTATATATTAAGTTTAATTTATTTTATAAAGCAGAAAAAAGCTTCATACTTTTTTTTATGTATTATAAATATAATACTAAATAAATAATAATATTAATATAACCTGTTTTACTATTATATAGATATTATTACTATATAAATACTTTTTTAAACTTTTTTAACTTTTTTTATTTAAATATGGTTTTTTTGCAATAATAATAAAACACGCATTAAAAAAATTTAAGTTATAAACTACTGTTTATGCTTTTAAATATAACTTTTAAATCTACTTTTAAATATTTAATATATTATATTTTGTTTTTTATATTATTTTCTGTTATAGAATTAACAAAATTATGCTTAAATATAAAAGTAAAAATAAATACTTTAAACTTATAAAAACTTAAAATTTTTCGATTATTTAGTTTATTATTAATTTAAATTTAAAAGCATTTTTATTTAAAGTTATATATATTTAAAATTTTAACTTTATTTTAAATATAATAATTTTTTTCCTAATATTTATAGCTATTTTATTATATAAGGTATTTAAAGAAATAAAAAAAATGTTAAAGATTTTAGCGTATTTTTATACTTTTAAGAATATATAACCTAATTCTAAAGCTATACTAAAAGCGGTAACAGATTTAGATTCTATTTAAAAAGCCGGTTCTAACAATATAAAGTTTATATTTTTCTAATCTTTATTTATAAAATTAAATTAAAAGTATATAAATACTTATACTATAAAATATATGTGGTTATATAGGTAACCTATTTTAATTAGGTAAGCTAATTAAGTAGAAAATATATTATAGAACCTAATTTTTAAAACTTATTAAAGCTAGCTTTTCATTATTTTTATTTACTATATTACTTTTTAGGCTTTTAATATTATTATTCAAAGTATTAAAAATAGCTTAAATATATATATATAAATTTTTAATAAAACTATTAATTACTAGATTTAGAATTTTTTACTACTAAAGGTTAAGCTAAAACTAAAAGAAAAGTTTTTTATTAGTAATTATAATATTTAAACTATGTTTAGTTTAATTTATTTTATAAAGTTAAAAAAAGCTTTATACTCTTTTTTTATATAGTTATTTAAATATACTTTGTAAAAAAAAAGCAAAAACTGTAAAAATAGTAGGCTAAAGCTGGAGCGCTGCCTATAAAAGGTGTTATTATAAGGTTTAAAATAAAAAAGTTATACTAAAACTTTAACAGGAGCTGCGTATACCTAGGCTTAAAAATCCCATATAGCAAAAGGCTTATTTATCTTTTTTACTAATTATACTAACTATTTTAATTACTTTAACTATTTTTTCTACTAAAAATAACTTAAATGTTTAAATATTTATACTTATAATTAAAAGTAATACTAATAGATAATTTAGCCTTTAAAAAGCAATTATATAACTGCTAAAAGTAATAAAAATAAAAAGTATTTTTATTACCAATTTAATAAACTTATAAAAACTCTATTTTTAAAAAATATATTATTTAGCTTATTTAAATAATAAATTTTTAAAAAAAGAAAAAATAGCTAAGCTATTATAAATTATATAAAAAAACTTTAAAAAGCTTAAAGCTTATAGCTACAAGATTTATTATTTATATAAAAACAATATAGCTAATAAATATATTAAAGCTTTATTAATTATATATTAAGTTTAATTTATTTTATAAAGCAAAAAAAGCCTTATACTCTCTTTTTATATACTATAAATATAATACTAAATAGATGGTAAAATTAGGAATTAGTAACAAAATTAAGAGATAGTGGCAACAAATTAGCAAAAAGTAGCTAGAAATATATTACTAAAATAAAACATAGTATCTAAATTTTCTTAAATATAGTAAATAAGCCAAAGCCCTCATATTTTAACTATAAATTTAAAATAATAAATATTTAGCTAAAGTTTTTTTCATTAACTAGCTAAAAAGTTTTATAAAAGCTTTAAACTAAAAATAAACCTGTAAATATATTAAAATTATTTAAATTTAATTATAATAACATTAGCTAAAACTTTTCAAATTATAGCATTACCTTATTAAAACTAGTTATAAAAACTATTCCTAAAATGTCTTAGCGCTTAACTTTTGAATGTATATACTATAAATTTTGCTATAGAAATATTATAAATAGATTTTCTTTAATATAATATAAATAATTACGCAAATATAACTATTTAATTATAATTAACTATATAACTTGCTTATGTTTAATAATTAAACGTTTTATTGCAAGAATTAATTTATTATATTAATAAGGGCTTATATAATTAATTATAGTTAATTAATAACTTTTAAAGCTATAGTAGCTAATTAAGCTTTAAAAGCCTTCATAGCAAAAGTAAAAAACTATTATTAATAAAACAAAAAAATTAAATTAAAAGCTAGAACTTTTAAATTATAGAATTATTTAAAGCTACTAAATTAATCTAACTAGCTAAAAGCTTTTAAAAAGTCATAATATTAATTATATCTAAAAGTAATAATAACTTTAGTTTTAAAATTAATTTAAGCTTAGTTATTAATTAAAACATTTTTTAAAAATGCTATTAAAACAAAAAAAGTGCTATTAAGCCTAATAAAAATAACAAAAGCTAAGCTTTAAAAATATTAAAGTTATTAAAAAATATTATTTAATTATAAAAATACCTTTTTTATTTCTAAATTATTATTAAATATATAGTATGCTTTAATAAGCTAAATTAAATTATATTTAACTTTTAGCTTATAATAATAAGCTAAAAATAACTATATAACTTATATAAAACTTTTAAATTAGCTTTTAAAAAACCTTAAAATATAAGCTATAAAATAAGAAATATTAGTTATTACTGCTATTAAATATAGTATTATAAAGTATAAAAACTTTTATACTTTTATAATAAACTTTAAATATATTTTTAAAAAAGTTTTAAAGTTTTAAATTATAAACTTTTGCTTAACTAATAAGGTATAAATTTATAATAGCAAGCTTTTATTTAAAAAAATTAAAATATGCTTAAAAAAGCAAGCATATAACTACTTATTATATAAACAAATATATATTTAAATAAAAAAGCATTTAAAGCTACTTTTATAAAAAAAAGAAATAGCTTTAATTATGCTAATAAAGTAAATAATATCTTTAAAAGAAATAAATGTTGTTAGTATTACTTATAAAATAATAGAAATTATAAACGCGGTTTTAAAAGCATTTTAAAAAGCATTTAAAAATAAAAAAACTTTTTTTTAAAAAATATAAGCATAAAAAGTAGTAGTAAGCAAAAGCGCTAAAACTTTGAAATTAACAATTTTTTAAAAAAGTTATATAAAGTATATCTTTTTAAGTACAACGTTTTTAATAGCTAGTATATTTTCTTAAATAAAGCATTAAACTAGTAGTTTTTAAATAAAAAAATATAAGCTAAAATTAATTAAAAGCTAAAAATAAACAAAAGCTTAATTAAAGCTAAAAAAAGTTTTTAAAAAAATTTAAGCTTAAAAAAAAGAAGCTAAATTAACTAGCATAAAAGCTTTTAGCTTTTATTTAAAGCGTTTTTATAGCTTATAAAAAAGGCCAAAATATTAAAAGTTATTTTTTTAAAAATTTAGTAATTTAAAATTTAAAATTAACTTTTTATATATTTAATAAGCTATATAAGTTTTTAAACTTTAAGTATACTAATAAAAAAGACTTAGTAATAGCTAGCAATAATATTATACTAATTTTAAGCTTTAAAAAAGTTAATATTTAAGTTTAAAATAATAAAAGATAATTAATTATAAAATTTTATAAAATTATTTATTATTTAAATATAGCTTACAACTTAGTATTACTATAAATGGTTTATAAGTTAAAATATTACTAAAAAAAACTAAAAGTATACTAGTACTTTTAATTAAAAAAATAGCTTTATAGTATGTTAAATTTTGAATCTTTATAATTAATTTGTGCTAAAATATATATTTTAAAAGTAAATAAAAGCTATATTTTATATATAATAAAACAAGCTAAACTTTTATTTAGTAAAGCTTTTTTAAAAAGTAGATTTTTTAAATTAGCATTTTTAATTAAGTTATTTAAAGCTAACTTTTTAAACTATTTTATATATTAAACTAAAAAAAAAGATAAAAAAATTAGAAAAATTAAAAATATATACTTATAACTATAAAGCATGCATTATTTTAAAAATCTATTTAAAAATCAATAAAGCATTAAAAAATAAACTAAATAATAAACTTAGTATAAATCTTATAGTTAACTTTTATAACTTTAAAGCTTTTTTAAAAAGGTAAACTTATTTATACTAGTAATTAATTAATATTTAAGCTTTAATTTTAATTACTATTTTATAAATAAAAAACCAGCAATTTTAAAAACCCTTAAATGTAATATTAAGCACCTAAAAATTAACTATAAATTAAATATTTAAGCTTTTAAATATAATAGTAAGCTATTAAAACATAAAAATATAATTACTTATTTTAATAACGCTTATAGAATTAAACTTAAGCTATTAATAGCTTATATATAAAACTAAAATAAAGGTGCTAAATATACTAAAAGTATTATTAAAAGCAAAAGTAATGAAATATATAATAATTATAAGTTACTTTTAATTTTTAGCTAAAAATTATTAAAATAATAGTTCATTTTTATAATTAAGTACCTAAATATATCTATAATAAGAAATTACTTTATAAAAAGTTTTATATATTTATTTACTAACAAAATTATAAATACTTAGCTTATACTATAACAGTATTTATAAAAAAAAGCAGAAAAAAAAGTTTAATTTAAAGCTTTATATATAAAGTAGCAATCTTTTTATAAAGTAAGCTTATAGTTTAATAGCTATTATATTAAATTATAATATATTAATTATTAAAGCTAATATTTAGCTTTATAAATAGTTTTTTAACAAATATGCTTTTTTTATAGCTTATATAACACCTAAAAGCTCTGCTTTTATAGTTAAAGTAGTTACTATATCTTATTTATTAGCTTTTTAGCTAATTATTTTTTTAAATAAAAATATTATATAGGCTTATAAGCTTTTTTAATTAATTAAGTTATTTGTAAAAGAAGTATTACTAGCTATAACAAAGTTTTATTGCTTTTAAATTTAAGCGCAAAATATTAAGTATATAAAAGGTAGTTTAATAGCTTATTAGTAGTTTTATAATAGCTTAGTTTTAGATTTATAAGAAACTATAATAGCTTTAAAGTATAAAACGTAATATTTAATTAATTAATAATTATACTATATATAATTAAGCTTATTTTTGCTAGTAGCTATAAATTTTCTACTTAGTAGTCATTTTTTTATAAACTAAAAGTCTTTTTTTAATTATTAGCATTAGTTATAGCATTTTAAAAACCTTTTTAAGCTTTATAATTTTTTTAATATAAAAAGCTTATAATAACTAGATTTAATATTGCTAGCAATTTTTAATAACTTTTATATCTAAAAACTAGTGCAAATTATTGCTTTTAGTTATTTAATATTTATTTTTAAGTAAAGTTATTATATTTTATATCTGTTTTTTTATACTTTTAATAAGCTAATATAATATTATTTATATAAATAAAAATTGAGACTTTTTTTTAAATAGTAGTAAAATTTATATAAAATAGTTTTAAAACTAAGCTTTTTTAACATTTAAATAAGCTTTTGCTAATATAATAAAAGCAACTTTTATAGCTTATATAAAGCTTTTTAAAAGTATAAATAGGTTTAAAGTTTTTAATAACTAGGTAGTATACTTATATAGATTTTTTAATTAAGTTTTATATTTATAAAAGCGTTAACTATATTAAACTATTTAAGTTTAAAGTTAAATTTAGTTATAATTGCTATAAATATTTAAAACAATTTGTTAGCTAAAGTAATTATATATGAATTTTTTTTTTATAAAGTTATTAATTTTTTTTAAATAACTAAATATGCTTTATATTTTATAAAATAGCTATATTTATTAAACTTATAAATATATACTTATATATAGCTTAATATTAGTTTTTTTAAAAATTTTATTTACTTTAACTTTAAACTAAGACTATATTTTTTTATTGCTTTTTAAGGTACTACTTTTTTGCTTTTTTAAAGCTTTTGCTTATTATATATATTTTTAGCTTTTTATATAAATATAGTAGTAATAGTAGGTTTTACTTATAAATTTATTATTTAAAGTTAAAAAGCCTTTTTAAAGTTTTTTTAGTATATATAATATATTTGATATTTTAGCACTATAGTTTAAGCTATTAAAATAGCTTAAAAATTGCTTTATTAATCTAGCTATAGTAGCTTTACTTATTAGCTTGCTATTTTTTTACTTATAAGTGCTTAAGCGTTCTATATTAAATATAGCTTTTTAGTAGCTATTTTAAACATTAGATTTAGTATAAAGTGAGGTATTAAATATACTTACTAGATTTAAAAAGTTAGCTTTTAGTATATTTAATTCTTTTTAAGGCCTTTTAGATCTAGCTTTTAATTTTGAAAAGTTAGCTTATAGCTTATTTAATTTTTATTATTAGGCTTTTTAAGATTAGATTTTCTAATAGTATAATTAAATAAAGCAGCAGATAATTTAAGAAATATTAAATATAGTAAAAAAACAGCTTTAATATAAAGTTAATTAAGCTTTTAAGCTTTTTTAATACTAAGTATTTATAAGTTTTTATGCTTTTAATACCTTTTATTATTTAGTTTTTGCTTTTATCTTTATTTTTTAAATATATTAAATATTAATTTTTTTAATTGTTATATATATTAAGGTTAGGTTTATAGGTTGGTTTATTAGCCATAGAATATATTAAGATATTTTTAATAATGTTGTTTATTTTTTTAATATTTGTTTAAAAAAACAAATTTATTGCTATTTCTTTTTGCTTATAAAAGTTTTTATTTTATTAAAAATAATATTATTAGTTAATATAATACTATTAGTTAATAGTATTTAAATTCTATATATGTTAAAAAAGTTATAGCTAATATAAAAGCTTATTTAAGCTTTTAATATATAAATATTTATAACTACTAGTTATATTAAAAAGCTATTAAAAAGATAATTAAAATAGTATATATACCTTTAACCTAAATAATTATAAATAGGCTTACAAAAGTGCTACTAAAAGAAAATTAAGATACTTTTTTATTTTAATTATACCTAGTAAATATCTAATTAAAGATTTTAAAAAAACCATTAAAATTTTAATAAAAATACTAAAAATTTAATTAAAAACAGCCTTATTAAAAGAAAAAGTATAAATTAGTATTAAGTAAGTTATTTACTATAAAGTTATTTATATACTAACTACGCTAGGTAAAATCTAGAACATACCCCTATTTATAACAATTGATAAAATAACATTATTATATTTAAACCTTTATAATAATTCAACAAAAATAGCTAAAATTACAGAAAGTTTAATTTTAAGACCGCTAAGGCTTCTTTTATATAGGTGCATCCTTTTTAACTATATTGTCAAAGTCTGTTTAAATTAAATTAGGTAATTTAGGCAAACGCTTGTTTTTTTTGTCTTAAATACTTCGGATATATAGAAGGCTTAAAAACACCTTATTTTAATTTAGCTTAACTATTTAGCGTTTATTAGGCGCGTATTTAGCTAATTCCTTTGTTAAATAGGTAGTAAAGGCTTATTCTTTTGCAATAGTTACCTTTAATTAAGCAACTGTTTTTGTAGTCTTATTTAGCAAGATTTATATATTGCAAGTAAGTAGCTTAGCTTTATAATTTAGCCTTGCAATTACTTCTATAATATCTTTTAGCTTTTTTAGTATTTTAAATAGTAGGATAGCCTTCTATTTAATAAGTACTTTAGGTATAAAAGGGTTAAAACAGTCTTCCGACTTATTAAGTATTATAAAAAAAGCTATTTTATAATTTAATAAATATAAACTACTTTTTCGCTAGCTTAACTTAATATTATAAAATATAAAAGCCTTTTTGTAAGCTTTTGCATATGTTTATAGCATCTTTTTCTTATATTTTAGCACTATTATACTATAGGTGCTATATTAACAAAATTTAGTATAATAAGCTTATTTTAACAAGAAAAAAACACCTATATCTAGCAGCTAGATCTTATTACTTATATAAACTAGAAAATATAGCAAAAAGACCTTATTTATAAAAGCTTTATACTAAAAATCTAGCTTTACGTAGGTAATATAGCTATTAAGAAGAAAAAGCTTTTAAGTATTATTATAAAGCTTTATTTCTAGTAAAAAAACCTTGTTAAGCTACTAATTTATAATAATGTTGCTACTTTAGCTTTTAAATAAAGCCGCATACTCTTACTTAGGTACCTTTTTTTTAAACTATTAAACCTATAGTTGTTTTTTATTATAAATATATACTAAAGTTCTAGAAATCTAAATAAATATAACTTAATTAGTAGCTTTAAATTTTCTAACTTAGCTATAGCAGTTTTTAAAAATTCTAATAATAGTACTACTTATTATTTTGCTTTTTTAAACGCTTATTTTATCTATATTAAACTTGTTTAACAGAATAATACGGTACTTCTTTTAAACGGTTTTAAAAAGGTCGTAAAATTTGCAGATCCGCTCGTTTTTTATTACTTTAACGCATAAAGCTTCAATAACGTATCTAACTTTTGTATAAATCTCGCAACAGTGGCTTAAAAATACGTTAATCTAGGTTAAGCTAAGTAAATAGTTGTTCTTTTAGATACTAAAGATTTCGGACGCAAATTAAGCTATAATTACTTTTGTTAAAGCCTTTCCAGCCTCTTTTTCGCTAAATATTCAGTCGACTATAAGCCTTTCTTGCTTAAGAATCAATTTTTAGCTAGAAATAGCAGCTTTATAATATAATAAGGTGTTTTAAAGGCATTAAAAAAGAGTTAAAAGCAGTATAACGTAGTTATAAGCTATAGAGCGCATAAAAGCACTATATTTAACAGAATTTATAGCATTAAGCAAGCGCTACTCTTAATTATTTAAAAAATTACTTATTATAATTAAAAATTATATATAGTTATTATTAAATAACCTGCTTATACTAACTAAATAGCGCGGTAAAATCTATATATATAACTATAAGCAAAAACTATACTAAAGCTAAATAAAATACTTATATAGCTAATATATAGCTGCTTTAATAGTGTTTTACTATAAAAAGGCTATTTCTTACTAAATAGCTTATTAAAAATAAAAGGTTTAAAAAAGAGCTCTTTTTTACTAAGCTTTCTTTTCCTTTTTTAATTTAGTTAAAGTTTAAAAACTTTAATAAGTTAGTAACTTAATTGCTAAAAACTTTTAATAGCTTTGCTATAGTTTTTTTATAGCCTTTTTACTTTTTAACTTTTTTTTTCTTTTTTTAACTTTTTATAGCTTCTGCTTTTATATATATATATAACCTTTTAGTACTTATTATTTATTTTGCTATAGCTTTTGCTAGTTTTAATACTTTTATTATTATACAAAAGTTTTTATTACTATATAATAGCATGCTTTTTAAACTATATTATAGTACTTTTTGCTTTATAGCTAAAAAGCTATATTTTAAAATTATATATTATAGTATTTTTTTTATTTTTATGCACTTATATAAAAGCATTAAATATTTAAAAACCTTTTTTATAAAAAAAAGCCTTAAAGCTTATTTTTTTAGTCTAAATCTATATTAGTATAATTGCTTTATATTTTAGTAGCTTTTAGTATTTAGCTAAAGCTTCTATTTTATTTAGTTTTTTTTTAGCTAGTATTAAGTAGCAGCTTCTTTTTAGCTTTATTTTTTGCTACTTTGCTTTCTATTTCTTTTTTAAAATAATGCTTAGTTTTTTGCCTTATAATTACGCTTTTTACTAGTTAATCTTTTAATATTTTCTTTTGTTTAAATTATTAGTTATTACCTATAGCTTTTTTTAGTTTTAGCTTTTTTTTGTTGCTTTTTTGCCTTATATATTAAATTGCCTACTGTTACTATTGCTTTATTTATTATATTTTTGCTTAATAAGTTTTTTATTCTTTTTTTAAATACTATTATTTTACTATTTAAATATAAATCTAGTAGAAGAATTTTTAGTTTAGTTTTTAGTTACTTAATAAGCGTTACTTTATAAGCTTTAGTTACTTTTTTAAAATACTTGTTTTAAATTGCTGCTAAATATTTTATAAGTCTTTTTAATTAGTTATTTTAAAATTTAAAATACTAAACTACTACTTTATATAATAGTATATTTTTTATAATAATAATATAAAGCTGCTTTATTTTTATTATACTACTATTTTATATTAAATTTTATAGCTTAATTATTATATAAAATTAAACTATAAGTTTTTTTTTTTAGCTTTTTTAAATACTTTTTTTATTTTAGCTTATAATTAAACTATATTTTTAAAAATCTTGCGCTTTTTTTTAGTTAGACTATTACTTTAAAAAGGCTAATTAGCTACTAAAGCGCTACCTTATTACTAAAAAAGTATATAAGTTTACTTTTTTTTAAACAAACTTTATACTATATTTGCTAGCTTAGCTATTATATATTTTTTATACTTTTTTTAAGGTTTTATAATTATATTTAATATTAATATCTATAGTAAAAAAGTTAGTATTATTAGTAAAGCTTATAATAATAAGCTTTTTATATATAGCTTAATTGTTATATAATATAAATATATATAAAAAAAATAGCAGTAGTAAAAAAAGCAATCCTTATAATATTTTTATTTTTAAATTAATTAGTAAAAATTTTATTATATTAAAGCATAGTTTTATTATTTTTTTTAATATAAAAAAGTTAACTTATAATATTATTTATAGTAGGTAGCTTTTTTATTATAAAATATAAACCATTTGTTTTTTATTAAATATATTAAAAGCCTTAAATATATTAAGCTATAGTAAAAATATAGTACTTCTGCTTTATATTGCTTTTTATATTATACTTATTACTATTTTTACTATAATATTTATTAACTTATTATACTTATTTTCTATTTGCCTTTTTAGTAAAAGGCCTGCTATTTTAGCTACTTTTACTATATAGTTATATATTTTTTTAAAAACTTTTTTTAAAGTATATATAAAAACAATTAGTTGCTACTTTACTATTATTTATTTTATTTTAGCAGTTTTTTTTAGTTCAAAAATTATTATTATTTTAAAGTATTTAAATTTTTTTAAATAATACTTTAGTATAAAGCTAATAATATATAGCATTGCTATTTTAGCTATTAATAAATTATTATATGCTTTTAAAAACTTATTTAGTAGTAAGTTTTTTTTTAATACTTTTTAAAGCATAAGTTTTTGTATTAGTATTTTTATTTCCTTTTTAGTTACTTTTATTAATATATTAAACTTTTAATATCTATTATATACTAAGTCTTTATTAAATATGTTTTTAAAGTTAGCTTTTAGAGTTAAAAAAAACTTTGCTGCTAAAACTTATATTTTAGCTTTAAAAGTAATAATATTTATAAGTTTATTTATACTACTATATAGTAATAATATAGTAGTTATTTTTAGTATAAGTTTATATACCAATTTTGCTTATTTATTTAAGCTTTAAAATGTTTTAAAATTTACTAATACTTTTGCTAAAGCTTTTTTTTAGCTTTTCTTTTTTATTATAGCTACTTTTGCAGCTAAAGCTGTTTTACTTTTCTATAGCTTATATTATATAAGCTTTATATAATTGCTTTAAAATTATTTATAGGTTCTTTTAGCTGCTTTTTCTACTACTGCTACTTTAAATTTTTTTTTTTTTTAGTACTACTATATTTGCTATTACTATTAGTTATTTAATTAAAAAATTAAAAGCTATATTAAAGTTATTATTAATTTATAGTATATTAGTTTTTATAATATAAGCTATTATTTCTGCTACTGCTATTATTTTGTTTAGCTTTTTATTTATTTAAAATATCTTTTTAGTACTATTATTAAATTAATAATAGTTTATAGCGCTTTATAGTTTAACTTTAGCTACTTTAAGTTTTTTTAATATATAGTTATAAAATCTTTTAATACTTAAACTAAATCTAAAGTTAAAATTTTTTATTTTTTTTTAGTTTTAATAATCTTTTTATATAGTATAGCTAATATAAGGTTTTAACTAGTTATAAATTTTTTAAGTTTTATAATAAATAATATAAGTTAAAATTTTTTATAAAAATATATTATTTCTACTTTTTATTTACTGTTTTAATCTTTTAAATTAAGCTTTTTTATTTTACTTTTTTTTAGTTTAAAAAATAGATAAACTATATAGTTACTATATTTTTGCTAGCTTTTATTATTATATATATTTAATCTTTTTTTTTATTTCTTGCTAATAATTTTATAGCAATATTTTTATTTATATATAATGCTACTTTATTTATTATTTATACTAGTTAATAGTAATAGTTTATTAAGTAGTAAAAGTTGTTATATTTATTTATTATTAGTTTTTATATTATAATATAATTATAGCTACTATTTTATAATACTTTTATAATATTTAATTTATATTTTATAATATTTTAAAATATTATATTATATTTTATTAAATAAATATAAAAGCTATTTTAGCTAAGCTATTAGTATATTAATGCTTTATTAGTAATTTACTACTATTTATTCTTATAAATATAGATATTACTAATAATAATTAAATATTTATTTTTATTACTTTTCTATTTAAATTAGCTGCTTTTTTTTAGCTTTAAAAGCTTTTAAATTATAGTATATAAGCTATCTTTGCTTTATTTTTCTATTTAATTTTCTTTTTATATATTTAGTTTTAAATAGCATAATTTCTATTATAGTTAATATATTTTAGCTAAACTTTTACTTTTTTAATTAAATATTTCTTTTTGCTTTTTTAGTACTTTATTACTATATAGTAGCTATATTTAGCCTTTTTTAGCAGTATTTAGCTATATATTTATACTTATAATAATTAAAATATTATATTATTTTAATTTTTATTATAAAAAGTTTATAATTAAATATTTAAACCTTTTATAAAAAGCTATTATTATATAACTTTTTAGCTTTTTTTATACTGCTTATATATAAATATATACTAATAAATATTGCTTTTTTATTTTTAAATACTATTTTTTTATACTTTATAACTATAGTATATATATTATATAGCAATAAAAAAAGTCTTTATTTAATTATATTTTTTTAATCTTTTTTATTAGTATATTTTTTATTATAAAAGCTAATTTTTTTTATAGTTTTAACTTTATTTTAAATGCTTTAGTTACTTACTTTTTCTTATTTATATCTTTTAGTATATTTTTTTAAAAAATAATAATTATATTATTACTAAGTAGCTTTTTTGCTACTATTATATTACCTTTTATAAAAGCAGTATTAACTGCAGTAACAATAACTATTAAGTTTTAGTTTTTAAAATTTTTAAATAGTTTTTTTACTTTAATAAGAACTTTTTTGTTATATTTTGCTAAAACTGCTTTATTATTTTATTTTAGCTATATTATAGCTATAACTTTTACTTATATTTTTAATTTAGCAGTATTTAAAAATAAGTTAATTTAAATAACTTTTTTAAAGTTTTTTTTTAAGTAGCAGTATATAATTAGTATATTTTTATTGTTATTGCTTAATCTGCTTGTTTTTTGCTACATTTTTGCTAAATTGTTTATTAAGTATACTAGCTATTTTTTTTATATCTTTTTTAAAAAAAAGCCTTTTTTTTACTTTTTTATTCTTTAATAGCTATAGTACTAGTTTAATAAATTTATTAACAATTTCTTTTAGTTCTAAGAGCTTACTAATAGCTTTATTTTTGCTAAAGTATTACTACGTTATAGTTGCATTAGTAATAAGTTGTATTTTTAGCCTTAATAAGTTGTTAACAAATAAGTTATTTATTACTATTTCTATATTTACTATGCTATATGCTATTTATAGCTTAAATATAATCTAGCTACTTTATTATAGCTTATATTATCTTTTAAATATAAGTTATTTTTATTAGTTCTAAAGTATGCTTGCTAAATTATAAGCAAATCTTTCAAAATCTAGAAAAAGTTTTTAATTATATATAGTAATAATATAAATTGCAATTAAATTATATAAGTTAGTAAAATTATAAAATAAATTAGTATTACAAATAGAAATATGTTCTAAATCCTACCTAGCGCAGTTAGCTTTTTTTAGTTACTATTATATAACTTTTTATTTATTAAGTTTTATTTTATAGCTTTAAAGCTTATTAGAAAAAAAATTAGTTTAAAGTAATTAAAATTAGCAATTTTATATAGCTAAATAAAATAGCTAGTCTTACTAGATTAAGCTAATTAAAAAAGCTAACCTTTAATTATTTTTTACTTTTTACTGTAATACTATACTATTATAACTTATATAAGGTTTATTAATAAAAGAGTTAGTAGGATTTTAAAAGATAAAGTTATTTTAGATATAATTACTACTAATAGCAGAATTATTATAAAAACGCTAGCTAAACTTTAGAAGGCATAAAAAGCGATTTAGCAGGCATAAAAAAAACTTATATATAACTGGAAGAAATTTTAGTTAAAAGCAAACTAATAGCGCAATAGTTAAAATATTAACTATAACTTAACACTTTAAAAAAAAACTACTACTTATTTAATCTTTAATAAAAGCAATTTTTATACCTTAAATTAACAAATTAGGTAATTAAGCTAGCTAACTAAGTAATATTAAGCCTAAAAGATATATTAAATTATAGTATTACCTTATTAAAACTAGTTATAAAAACTGTTTTTAAAATATCTTAGCACTTAACTTTTAAATATATATACTGCAAATTTTGCTGCAGAAATATTATAAATAAATTTTCTTTAATATTACATAAATAATTACGCAAATACGACTATTTAACTATAATTAACTATATAACTTGCTTATACTTAATAAAACTATATTAACAAAAAAATTAAAAATTAAAACTTATATATCTAAAAAATATATGCTTTTTTATTATTTTAATTAATTATATAGCTAAAATAGCTAATAAAGTATTTAAATTAACTAAAGCTATTTAAATATATAGTATTTTATATTTATACTAGTTAACTAATTTATAATAATTTAGCTAGTATAATAATTTCTTTCATAAAAAATAAATATTTTATTTATTTATTTTGTATAAAAAACAAAAGTTCTTATTATTAAATTTTTTATTAAACTTAAAATTATAGTTTAATAAGCTTAAAAATTAAAAATTAAAAGTAATTTAGTTATATTTATTTTTAAGCCTAAATAACTTATTTATATTTGAATTTTATTAAAATATTAAAATATTATTTAAATTTAGCTAATATATATTTTAAGTTAGTAGTTATTACTTAAACTAGCTTAAAATACTAAATCTATTTATATATAATATATAAATGCTAGTATAATAGGTTATATAATAGTTGATAATTTAAATTCTAATATATAGTTTAATTCAAAAGAGATTTTTTTATAAATATTGTAATTTTAAGTACTATAGCTAAAGCAAGTACTAAAAATATGCTTTAAAAATATAGCCTTAATAATAAAACATTTACTTAACCTAAGCTAACTTTATCATAATAGCTTATTTTAATAGCTAATATTATACCGTTTCAACAAAGCTTATAAAATATAAAAACGTTTTTACTATTACTATTTTATTATTTATTAATATTAATACATTGTTATACTAAATAGTAATTCTAAAAATAAAAATAATAAAAGCAATAATAATAATTTATTAGTATATATACATTAAATTTCTAAAATACTACTACTTAGATTTCTGGTAAGCTTATTTAGATTTTTAAAAAGACTATTTAAACTATAACAGCTTTTAAAACTATTAGATTTATATTCGCGATATTAATGCTAGCTAAAAGCTATATTACTATTATTGCTACTTTTATAAAAAAAATAAGCACTTACTAATACTTTATAAGATTTAATATTTTATTAAGCATATTAAAACATTTTAAATAGTTTAATATTTGTATATTTAACCTTAATTAAAAAAATTAAGATAATATAAACATAGTTACTAAAAATAATAAGCTAATATTTACTATAGCAGTAAATTAATAATAACTATTTTTTTAAAAATATTGTTAGTTAAACTAGCAGTTACATAGTAAAATAACAAATTTATAACAAATACTTATTAAATACTTTTTAAAAAAGTTTAAATAGTATTTTAAGCTTTTTTTTTTGCGAACTGTATTTAAATAACCGTATCAATATTACCGTTTATCTAGTATTATATTCACAGTATGCAAAAAGAGAGTATAAGGCTTTTTTGCTTTATAAAATGGATTAAACTTAACATAAATAGTATTTTAAAAAAACTAATTAATTGTTCTACTATATAAGCGTTTATAGCAATAAATAAGTTTAATAAAATATATTTTATGCTAAAATATGTTTTTAAAATTAAAGCTGTAATAATTAACTTTATTTAATATATAATATAAGCTTATTAATAATATAAACCTATTAACAACTTTTTTATACCTTTATATATAGAAATAAAATAACTTAACCTTAATATATTAAATTAAGTAAATTTAATTAGTTATACTTTTGCTAGATATTTTTATAATATTTTGATAAATATATATATTATGTTTAAACTTGCTGCATATTTTATATTATTGTATGTATATAAAGCTAGTGTTTATATAATAACTATTTATATATACTTTATAGGAAATTTGCTTTTTAAAAGCTTGTTTAGCTTTTAAATCCTATTTTTGCTATATAGTAAGTAATTTTTTATTTTAGATATATTTGCTTTTTATATAGCAACATTAGCTAAATTTATAGTTAATTATATAACAGGAAGCATTTTTTTTATTTAGTAATTAGGCCTTATATATAAATATAGTTATAGTTTTTATAACTTAGTTAATCGCTTTTAAAAAAAAATTTAATAAGTTATTTTAGTACTATATAACTTTTTTTTAATATAGTTTGCTTATAATTATATATTTTTAATATTATATAAGGTTTATAATTCCTAAAAAGGTAAGTATTTTTTAGCTAATAATAATAATTTAAATAGTATTTTAATAGGTAATTTCGTTTTAAGCAATAAAATTATATAATTTAGTGCTTTAAACCCCTTTTTAAAATATTAAATTTAGTTATTAAAGCTTTATATACTAAATAAAATGCTAAAAGAAATTATTTTTTAAAAATATATATAATATATACTTATGCTAATTTATTAATTTTTTTTGCATATATATATTTTAATAGGCTAAAATAACTAATATTAAGAGGCTTAAAACGGTATAATAAATAAGAAAGCATATAAAAAGTAATAATATTATAATTTTTAACATATAACTTAAATTAAATTAAATAATAGCTTTTATAGCTATTAAGAATTAATAAGCAGTAAATACCTTATATATAATATATAATATGTTTATTAAAATATTAAATTTAATTAAACTTTTATTTATTATTGTTTAGCTATTTTTTGTTGTTATAATAACTTAATTAGACAATAATTTGCTATTTTTATACTAAAATAAAAAATAATTTTTGCTTGCTAAAATAATATATAAAAAGACTATATAGCTATACAATTTAATACCTTAAATTATAAATAACTATTTTTAATTGCTTATATATATAAACTTTAATTGTTTATATTAATTAAAAGTTATAACAATTATTTTAAACAATATTTTAAATAATATTTTATTTATTATAAAGCTAGTTTTATTAAAATTATAGATATTTTCTTTAATAATGCTAAATTTTTTAATTATTAGTTATATAAGCATATACTATTTCTAATATATATTAAGATTTTTATAAAAGATTTATTAGTAATTAATTCTTTAATAAAAACGTATATAAAGGTTAAATTATTATTAAATAAAGTTTAAAGCCTAATTAATACTAACTATAATTACATTATATATATATTAAGTTTATTTTATTTTATAAAGTAAAAAAAGCCTTATACTTTTGTTTTATATATTATAAATATAATATTAAATAAATAGTAATATTAATATAGTTATTTAAATATAGTATGCAAAAAAAAAAGCAAAAATAATAAAAATAGCAGGCTAAAGCTAAGGTACTACCTATAAAAGGTACTATTACAAGGTTTAAAACAAAAAAGTTACACTAAAACCTTAATAAAAGCTATATATATATAAAAGTAAACAAAGAAACTAAAAATCTTATATAGCAAAAAGCCTGTCTAATTTTTTTTACTAATTATACTAATTATACTAATTATATTAACTACTTTAACTATTTAAACTATTTTAACTACTTTAACTATTTTTTTTTACTAAAAATAACTTAAATATCTATAATTAAAAATAATACCAACAGATAATTAAGCCTTTAAAAATGCAATTATATAACTACTAAAAGTAATAAAAACAAAAAATATTTTTATTACCGATTTAATAAACTTATAAAAAATCTATCTTTTAAAAATATATTATTTAGCTTATTTAAATAATAAACTTTAAAAAAAAGAAAAAATAATTAAGCTATTATAAGTTATATAAATAAACTTTAAAAACCTTAAAGCTTATAGCTATAATATTTATTATTTATATAAAAATAATATAGCTAATAAATATATAAAAGCTTTATTAATTATATAAAATCTATTATAAAGCTTTATATAGTAATATAGCTATTAAAAAACTTAGTAATAAGTAATAAATATAGCAAAAGCAAAAGGCAAAAAGTAAAGCTAAAATAAATAGCTTAGCAGTAGAATTAGAAATTAGCAACAGAATTAGGAATTAGCGGCAGCAAATTAGCAAAAAGTAGCTAAAAATATATTACTAAAATAAAACATAGTATTTAAATCTCTTTAAATATAGTAAATAAGCTAAAGCCTATAAATATATATATAAATTAGCTATATTTTTAATACTATTTAACTAAAGTAAAAACAATTATAAAACTAGGTTTATTATATATTATATAATAGTTTTTTTTTAAGTTTACTTAATTTATATAATATAGCATATATATATTATTGTAGTTATAAACTAAGCTAGCGGTTCTATAAAGTTATATAAAAAACATTATATATTTAAGCTATATAATTAATTATTAATTTTTTATTTTATATAAAAGCTTAAAGTATAAGCTATATTAAGTTTAATTTATTTTTATAAAGCAAAAAAAGCTTTATACTCTCTATTTACATATTATAAATATAATACTAAATAAATAGTAATATTAATATAGTTATTTAAATATAGTTTATAAAAAAAAAGCAAAAATAGTAAAAATAGCAGGCTAAAGC
>MU396884.1:0-30460 GCA_022578855.1 Nemania serpens | reverse complement strand
CTTTATAATACTACTTTTAGTAAAAACTATTTGTTAGTACTTTAAATAATAGTATAAGCATTATTATTATTAAATAACTTTTTTAAAATAACTTATTTTATAGCTATTTTAAAAACTTAGCACTAAAATATACTACTTAATAATATTTTTTTTTTAATATAAATTATACTATTAAGCTACTTTTAGCAAAAGCTATTAACTAGTACTACAAACGTCGGCATAAGTACTATTATTATTAAGTAACTTTTTTAAAATAACTTACTTTATAGTTACTCTTTTAATTTAGCATAAAAATATACTACTTAATATAAACTATTATTTTCTAAGACTTATATTATTTAATATACCTTAATAAGCGCTATATATTAGCTTTATATATATTAGTATAGCATATATAGTTATAGAAAAATCTAGGTTTTAAAATTAATATTTTTTCCTAAAAAGAAGATTTTTTTTAAAGTGCTTAATTTTATAAAAAAATACCTAGAAAATATTTTAGTATTAAATATTTAATAAGTAGTTATAGCAACTTTAATAATATATAATAATTAATAGTATATTAAATTTAATAAATTTAGTAAGTTAAAGTTAATAGGTTTAATAATTATATGCAATTTTATATAAGAAATTTTTAATTTAAAAAAGATTTTATATTATAGTAAAGCTTTTTAAAACTTATACCTAAAGTAGTATTATAAGTTATTTTAGTAATACTTTTATAAAACTTTTTTTTAAATAGAATATATATACTTACGTTATATTTTAAACCTAATTAAAATTAATAAGTATATAAAAAAGCAAACTTTTCTAGTTTAACTAAAAAAGTAGCATATTTTTCTAACAGATTTAATAATTTTTAATATATACTTAGTAAATTTTAATAACTTTATAATAGCTTTATAGTATTTTTTAAGCTTATTAAATATATTATATCATTTATAATAGCATGCTTTTTTATAAAATTAATACTAATTATTTAAAAAATATATTAGCTTTTAGTATTTAAAGCATATATTATTTTAGCTTAAAATCTTTTACTAATTTATAATAAATCTAGCACTTAAAAGTACTTCTTGCTACTGTTTTATAAATTAGTATATTATTACTTATATTATAATATATTTAAAGTATTTAAAAGTACATTTTTTTATAAAAATAGCGGCTTTATAAAAAGTTTAAAATATTAGTTATTAAAGTTTAAAGCTTTGCTTTTTTAGCTACTAGTATTTATAATATTTATTGCTACTATTTAAAAAAATATATAGTATTTTTAGGCATTTTCTAGTGTAATAGTAGCTACTTTTATAAAAATTATAGTACTTATTACTACTAATATAACCTTTTTAATTCTTTATTTATATAATGTTTACTTAGTTTTTATAATTAGCTTTTAAAAGTATAACTTATTACTATAAAAATAAATAAATATTATACTTTTTTAATAAAGCGCTTTATAGCGCTTATTATTTAGAATATATAGTAGCTATTAAGCATATTTTTTATTTTAGTAAATTTATATAAGCTTTATATATTATTAGTTTTTAGCTAAAAATTATATATTAGTATTAAAAGATACTATTTTAATTATTTACTTTTTAGTATTATTAAATTTTAAGTTTTTTTTTAAAAGCTATAAGCTTTATTATTACTATTTTTTAGTAGCTAGTAAGTATAATAAACTAACGTTTTAAAAAATATAAAAAAAAAACTAAAAAATAACGTAATATAATAGGCCTTACTTTAACTGCTAAGCTATTATTTTTTAGGCTTTATATAATAGGTATAATATTCTGCTTAATTATTATTTTAGCAGAATTAACTATACCTAATTCTGCTATATTATATAGTATAGCTAGCTAACTTTAGCATATAATAATTACTTAGTTAATTTTACTAATAGTTATATACTTGTTTTAAAAATTAAGCTATATATATTTAAATATAAGCAATTATACTATAAAACTATAAATAGCTTATTAAATTAGTTATTATTTATTTAATAGTACTTTATTATATAAATAACTATAGTAATTTTAAAGCTAATATATACTAAAAATTCTAACTTATAAAAGGATATATTTATTAAATTAAAAACTAATACTTTTTAAAGCTTTTAAATAATTTATAATAACTTTTTAAATTATATTACTTTATGCTAGCAATAATTTATTTAAATTTCTGCTTTATTAACTTTTAATAGCAGAGTATTAGCTTGCTATAGTTATAATAAATAATAAAAGATTAAAGCTTAACTTTAGAAAAAAAGCCTAAAAAACAGCTACTATATCAAAGAAAAGCAACATGCGTATAAATTACCTAATCTTAATATAAAGAAGTAGTAATAATAAATACTAATATAAAGCTCTTTTAGGTCTTATAATTAAAATAAATATAATTTAAATCTTTTAATAAAAAATAATTAAAAAATAAGTCTAGTACTAGTAGCTATAGTAATTCTAGCTCTAATAGTATATATTAAAGTTATTTTAGTAAAAAAGCTTATAATTAAACCTTAAGCCTAGCTAGCCGGTTTATTTTACTATATATACTAGTTTAGGTAAGCTTTTCTTTTTAAAAAGCCTTATACTTTTTACTAAGTATAATAAAAAACTAAAACTTTTATTATAAAAAGATTAAAGTATTTAAAGTAAATATATGCTTAAATATATTAGTATAAAATAATAAAATAAAATATATAGTTTTATTTTATTAGTTTTTAAAACTGCTATAATAATTAATAAAAATAATTAAAAATATTAGTATTTAATTATTAGAAGTAAAATTTTTAGATTTATTAAAAACTAATTACTATAAAAACATTTACTAAAAATGTTTTTATTAATTAAAAATAAAAGTTAAAAAATTAAAAATAATTAAATATTATTATAGTTTTAACTATAAACTATGCTAACTAAAAATTAAACAATATTATTTTTTAAATTATTTCGCACTTTATAAAAAATTAAACTTTTTAAGTTTTAAAAAAAATATAATTATAAAACTAAAACTTAAAAAAATTAATAAAAAAGTACTACTAAAAGTTAATTAAATCGCAGTTTTTACTTTAAAAAGTATAGCTTATAATAAATTAGTAATATTTTTTAGAATTATATACTAATTAAGCACTAATAGCTGCTAACTTATAATACACTTAATAACTTTTTAGCAATATTTTTAAACTATAAAAAAGCTTTATATAAAAGTAATTATTATTAAATATACTTTAAAAAAGAATATATAGCAAAATATAATAGCTTTACTATAATAATAGTATAACTGCTTAAAATAATTTATATTTAAGCTTTTATATTTGCTATTGCGGCTTAAAAAAGATTTAAAAACTTAATAAAAATAAGTAAACAATTTGCCTACTTAAAATAAAATCTATTAGCAGTATAAAAATACTGCCTATAATATACCCTATTAATAAAAAACCTATAGCTTAATTTAATATAATATAAAAAAACTTATTAGGTTAATTAAATAGTTATTATTTAAGCCTAAAATAGTAATTAATTTTACTAGTATTAAATACTTATTTATATAAAAAAGCTTTTAATTTAAATATAAAACGATAGTTTTACCGTTAATATTTAATATAATATTAGTTAATATAAGGAATACTAACCTTATAATTATAAATATACTAATTCTATAGCAAGCTTAAATTATTTTAAGCTATTATAACGTATAAAAAGCGGTAAGCTATATTATAATATTATAATATAGCTTAAAGAATATGCTAATTTTATAAGAAATTGTAGCCTTTTTAAATAAGTTTAAATAACTAATATAAAAAAAGCAAAAATAATTAATTTTTAAGCGCTTTTTATATTATAAAATACTAAATATAATAAGGATTAATAAATTAAAAGCTCTTTTTTAATTTTATAAATAGTAGTATATAGCTATTCTTAGTTAGTAAAATAATTTATTTGCTTAATTATAATAATAAATAAAATATTTACTTACTAAATAACTTATATTATTTTAATAATATATTAGCTTTTTAAAGAAATTATATGCTTAAGCAAATAAAAGTTAAATATAATAATAGATTTATAATATTTTTAGATATTTTAGTTTATATATATATTATACTAATAGAAATAGCAAATACTTTTTTCATAAAAATATTTAAATAATTTTATTAAACTTTATTATATTAAAAATAAAATATTATAATTATTGCTTTTTAATAAGAAATTTTTAGTAAATATAAATTATTAACTTATATTAATTATATTTTTGCTTTTTATATATACTGCTTATTATTACTACCGATTAAATAGCTTAGTAAAACTTTTAAACTAGCTTAAAAAAGTTAATAATAATACCTAAAAGCTAAAAAGTTATTTAAACTTAATTATTTAAAAAAAATAAAAGTTATAACTAAGTCTTTATTAATAAACTAATAAAAAAATTATTATAAAGTTATTAAAACTTTTAAACTAATATAAATATACTTTATATTATTTTAGCAAATAGCATTTTACTTTATAAAAACTTATTTTATAAAACTTTATATAATAAGTAATTTTACTAATAGTTTTTAAAGCTTTATTTTATAGCATTAAACTTCTAAAAATATAACTAAATAAGTTAAAACTTTTAATAATAAATCTTTTAGTTCTAGTATTAATAAAAAATGTAGCAAAATATAATAAATAATATAAATTGCAAAATTTAATAAATTATTAAATCTTTAAATATATATTATACCTATTAATATTCTAGTAAGCATGTTTATTTAAGCGTTATTTTAATCTTTAAGCCTTTATTACTTAGTATTAAAAGTAATAGGCATGCTATAAACGTTAGCAGGGCTTATATAATCTTAGCTAGGCCTACTATAAATAGGTAAATGCTTTCTATTTGTTAGACAAGAGAAAAGTAACAATTTTTATATTATTATTTATACTTTTCTTGTTTATTTTACTAAGTAACCTTAGATTGCCTATAATAAGTAGTATTTATTTACTTAAGCTAGAACTAATTACTTCTTATTACTTATAAAGAAGAAAAACTTTTAAGTATAATATAGTTAATATTATAACTAACTAAGATATTATAAAAAATAAAGCGCTATTTTTTGCAATAACTTAGTTACTACTAATAACTTTATACTAAAAGTAAAATGCTGCAAAAAAGATAAGAGTTAATAGTATTACAAAAATTAATAATTATAGCACTTTAGTTATATCTAGATTACTTTAAAGTTAAAGTAATTAAAGTTTAGCTATAAATAATAAAATAACTTAAATAAACTTTAAGTAATTATTTACTATTAAGTAAGTATATAACTTTATTTTAAAAAACTTTAATTACTTAAAGGTTGTATATAAATCTAACTTATATAAGAATATAATCGGTAGAATTGCTATATTTAATCCTAACGACAACAACTTTAAGAAATTTATAAAATATAACGTACTAATAAAGATTGTAGTACTACTAAACTAAAGTATAAAAAAAAACAACTTTAATAAAGCATATATAGTAGTATAAAAACTTATTAGAACAATTATTTTTATAAAAGAACTTAATAAATATATATTAAATAAGTTTTTAAAATATACTAAGGCAGCTTTAAAAGTAGAAACTTAGATATACTAGCCTAAAGAAAAAGCAAGCACAATAAACTTAGAAATAGTTAAATTATTTAAAGACGCGAAACTAAAGCTAAATATAACAAGCTAAAACAATAGCTCTAACAATAAAAACTTAACGCTAGCTTAAATTAACTTACTAGTAGTTAAAAAGCTTTAATTGCTAGGCAATATAATTGCTTAAATAAAGCTATATATACAGCTATTGCTAAAAACGTTAAATTTAGCGCTAAAAAAGACAAACTTAGCAGCTAAACTAAAAACTACTTTTATTAACATAGGCTATTTCTATTTTAATGTACTAAAAAATGTTATTAAAGGCTATATAATTTACTATAATAGCAAATTTCTTACCTATATAAACGTTTACTTTTAGGTTATACAATTAAAAAAGTAAAGCAGCACTTTAAAAAAAGCTAACCTTATTGCCGATAAAGGTTAGACTTTTTTTAAAGGTAACACTTTTTAATAGTAGTTATAATAGCTATTAAAAGCAGACTAGCGAAGCTATAAAGTAATTATTACAACTTTTATAAAAGCTTTAAAAAAGAAATAAAAAATATAACCAGAAAAAGCCAACGAATAGTTCTTAAAAAACAAGTATACTATAAAAGATATTGCTAAAAGTAATTCTATTAAAACATATGCTATAAATGCCTTTAAGTACAAAAGAGCATAAAGCGATACTTTAAACAACTAGCTGCTTACTAAACTATAGAACCTTATTTTGCTAAAGCTTTAAAAACTTATACTAAAACTAAAAAATTATTTAATTTTAGTTTACTTAAATAAGCTAAAAAATAAGCAAACAGTTCTAACAAAAGAAGCATTAATAAATAGCAGTAAAACTAAATACTTTTACTAAAATAAAAATAGAAATAATCTTAATAGCATAAACGCTAACTAGTCTTAGCTTAATCTAAAATAAAGTAAAAATAACTAAAATAAACTATAGTAAAAATAGATATAATAATTATAGCTACGTTAACAAAATAACTATAGATACTAAGGCTAACATAATACTTATAAAAATTATCTCTTATAAAGTTAACGCTAATAAGCTAGAAATTAAGTGCTATAATTTCTTATAGCACTTAGGTATTAGAATATATAATTCTAGCGCTAAAAACGCTATATATTAGCGCTTTAGTTTAATAGATAAAATATATAGGATTAGCAATAATTAAAATACTGTAGGTTTAGCTAGCAAAAATTTAATAAAAATAAATCTTGGGGCTATTTTAACAAAAAAGTAGTTTAAAATACCGATACTAATGCTACTAAATATATAAATACGCTTATAAAAAATAGTTTTATTTGCTTTAGCAAAAGAAAAAAAGAGTTTAATAATAAAGTATATATAACTATTAAAATAAATAAAACAAAAATATACTAAATATATAACTAAAAAGTAGTTATAAAAAAAAACTAAGTATTATTACTAATAAAAGCACTAACTATAACATATTAATTATATAAAGTTATATTTTACTTTAAAAAACTAGCTAATTAATATAAAATATAAAACAAATATAATAAAATTGTTAACAAAAACTAAAGAATTGCTAAAGTTAATTTTGCTTTAATAATATTAGAAGTTTTAGAAGTAGTTATAAATAGACTACTAATTTAGAAAAGCTAAGTAATTAAGGCAAACCTTAGACCTACAATAAGAAAAAAAATTAAAAAGCAAATAATTTATTTTAAGATTGCAATTTAATTAGATTTATTAAATCTAAAAGCAAAAGTATATATAAATATAAGTTGCTTTAAAATTCTTGTCGATAAAAGCTTTGTTAAAAAATTTAGCAAAAACCTAATGTTTAAAAAAATTGACCTAGTAACCGTTAATAGTATTAGATTTCTTATTATAATTAATAAAAAAGTTATATTTGACTTTTTTATCGAAAGAAAGGTTAAGAAAAGAAAAGTATATAGCTATTTTATAGTAATAGCAAACATATTAAAAAACCTAAAACTAAAAATGCTAATTAAAACAAAATTTATACTAAAATATAGTATTAAGATTGACTTTATATATAAAATATGCGTTTTTTAATTAATTTTAGGTATAAAAGTATAAAGTAAAGCAGAAATAGCGCTACTAAGCAGAAAACCTTTTAAAAAAGTTATAGTAGCTAATAAAGCGGTTATACCAGCTATAACAACTATTTTTGTTAATATAAAATTTGTTAACTTGCTAAAACTAGTAGATAAAACAGATTATATTGCAAAACTATACTATTTCTAAAAGATATATAATATAGCTTACAATTTAATAATTAATAAATATACTTTAAAGAAAGTTATAGTATATAACTTTTATGTTTAAGTAGTAACTATTAGCGCAAACAAAAGGTTTAACATTATTTATAAATACTAAGGCAATAAAACTGCTTAGCTAGCCAAATAAGCAGATATAGCATACTATTAGGAAAATAATTTTAGTAAAATAAAATAAAAAAACAAAAAAAACAATTTAAATATACTAAATAAAGATTAAATTAAAGTATTTTTATTTAATACTACGCTAGTTATAACAAACTTAAAAATAGGAATATTGTTTTATAGAATATTTTAACCTATAAATATTACTATAATTAAATTAGAAGCTAAAGTAGCAATAGCGGCAGGCAATTTGGAATAAGCTGCTATAATATAAGCTATTTTTAATAAGTATAACGTTTTTTACAACTAAAAAGTAGTACTAATGCCAAACAATTAGAAAATGTAAGTTAACTTTATAAAAGGATAGTAAAACTAACTAAAAATAGTTAGACTATAGCTACTAAAAGCAAAAAATTGCAAATTTTTTAACAAAAAATATAATAAAATATATGCTTAAAAAAAATTAGTATTTATAAACAATCTAACTCTAGTAGCTTGCTTTATTTTTATTATCTAAAAAATAGTTAGTAGAAACAAAAAAGAACAACCTATTGTTAACCTATAACTATTAAATAAAATTATAGTACTTAATATATATTTATTACTAAGTTAGAATAATATTATAAAAGATATAATTAGTAAAAGATTTTTTATATCGCTTAATATATTAAGTTTTTTTTTTTAATTATTAGTATACCTAGAATATTGCAACAAAATAGTTATTATTAGCCCTAAAAAGTTAAAATAATTTAATATAGCACTAATAGGGTTTCAAAATTTGCCAGCTTTTATATAGCGGTTTATAGACCAACTATTTTTTGTAATACGCGATTTTGCGCATATATATATTAATAACATTATTATTTTTAGCAAAAGCTTTAAGTAATATATAGCATATCTTAAAAAGATGCTTAATATACTTAATAAAGCATAAGTATATATTAGTACTAGCAAATCTTTTGCCGCTTTTTTATCTGTTAGACTACTTAGATATAATATTAATAGTAATAGAATATTTAAAACAGATAATAAAATTAAGGCTTTTTAAAAATTATTAATGCTAAAAACGCTAAATGTTTTAAAAACATATATTAAAATAATAAAATAGTTATATAAAAAGATTATATAGTTTAACTATAAAGTTAAAGCTTTATAGCAGAAAAAAACAGATCTGCTAGCAAAAATATAAAGCAAGGAAGCTTTACCTATAGGTATATTAAAGCTAATATAACAACTATATATATTAAAAGTGGAATTTAAGCTAACAAATAAAGAAAAAAAAAGCTAGCAAGTGCTATAAGAATATTTTTGCATATAATATATTATATATTATTATTAACTAGATAAAGCTTTTTTTTTAAAAATAAATGCTTGCAAAAAAGTATACGGCTTAATAGCTTTTTAACTAGATAGCAACTAAAATAAAGAGTTAATTTTAAAAAAGAATATACTAATTTTGCAAATTAAGCTTATTTTATTTATATTAAAACTTACTAATAATATTAAAAAATAATATAGGTTAATAAAAGGTAAGTTAGTAGCGTTAATATAAGCTTACAAAAAGTTATAAAAAATAATATAATTAAGTTTAAGCAAAGTTAACGTTTTAATAAATTATATACCAATAAAAGAAATTATAAACCATATATTATTATAGATAATAAATCTTAATAAAGCAAACCTAAGGCTTGCTAATACTACTAACTACTTATTATAATTTTAATTTAATATATACTATATTTTAAAAATTTTAAACGTAGTACTAGATGCTTTATTAAAGTTATTTTAAAAATTGGAAAAATAGGTACGCACTTAGCAGAATAAATCTAGTGCCCTAAATAACATTTAAAACAATAATACTTATTAGGCATACTTAGCTAAAAAGAACTTAAAAAAGCTAGGCTAAATAGAGTTAATAGCTATTATTAGTAATACTTTCTAAAAAAGAATTATATAAGGGTATAAAAATAACTATAGGTATAACAGAATTATTAAGTTTTTTATAAATTAAAAAAGGAAAATCTAGCGCCTTAAACAAAGTATTATAAAATCTAACAAATACTAAAAAAATATTATAAAACTTTTCTAAATAAATAATAGTTTCTTATACTATATTATATTTAATAAGAAAAAGTTATTATATTTCTTAGTATTATATATTAAAAATATTTTTAAACTAGTATATAATAAGTAATACTATTTTAAAAAAAAGCAAATAATATATAACTTCAAAGGCATTTATTTCTTTAGAAAAAGATAAAACATAAAAAAGTTTATTACGTTTTATAATATATGCAAAAATAACTAAGTCGACAGATAAGTAAAGCCTAAAAAACTAATGCTAATTAAAACGCCGACTATTTCTTATTATACTATTACTATTAATTTTATTATAGATATACCAACTATTAAAGCTAAACATTTATTTTAAAATATTTTAGAATATAAGTTTTTTAATACTTTAGTAACAATATCTTATAAAAAAAGCAAAAAAATAATGCTAATTTTTAGTTATACAATATATATAGCAAAAAACTAAGCAAAAATACTGCTTAAAATGCTATATTTATATAACTAAGAATTTCTAGCAGCTATTATTAGCAATTAAAACTTAAAATTTATATTAGATCTATAAAAAAAAATTTATGCTTTATTAAAAGTTAACCTTTTTATATTAATAGTATATTATTTATAAATAGACAGCCTATTAAAACAAAAAAACTAAGTCGTCGAAATTATAATATGTTTCTATATAGTAACTAACTTTAACGTTAACTAGGTAGAAATACTGCCTATTTTATAATACTACTTAAATAACACTTTATTAGTTATAATTAGCTAATTATTAAATAAATTAGTGCTAAGCTTTTAACTAAGATTAGTTATTAACTTATTAAACTAAAAAAAGGGTACTAAAGCTAACAATAAGGCAATTAAGGTACTAAAGACAAAATATGCTTAAAAAGCTAAATATATTGTTAATATTGCTAATATAATCGCTAAAGAATAATATAACAATAAGTATATACTACTTAAATTTAATAAAAGCGACACAGTATACTTATAATTATACCAAAGATACTACTTATTTAGCAAGCTTAAGCAAAAGTAGTTACTAATATACGTAAAACCTTTTAAGATTTTAAAAAGAGTAAGCTTACTAGCATATAAGCTAGACTTTTTTAATAACTAGTGCGTCTACCTTATAGTATTAATTGCTTAGCTATATAAGCTAAAATAAAGAAAAAACCTATTTAAAAGAAAAAGTAACCCCTTAGGACTAGTAGTAGTAAATAAAACTAAAAACTATTAAAAAATTAAAAAAATAACGTAAAAAAAGATTAAGTTTTTTAATAAAAAGCTAAACATAAAATATACTATTAAATAGCTTAAATAAAATTACAAATATAACTAAATGTTTAATAGAAAGAAACTATAAATAATTACTCCTAATTTAGTTAAAGCTTATAAGAAAAACAATAAGGTTAATTAAAAAAAAAAGTTTAAAAAAAAGCATTTATTTTTTAATTAAACTTTAACTAAGTAAGAAACTCTTTAGATAAAAAGAGTACTAAAATAAAAGCTATGCTTTTTAATAATATAAATAAACCTAGATTAGAAAAAAAAGCTTATAAAAAAGTTTAGAATAACAAAGAAATAATATTATAGAACTTATAATAAGTTATTTAGCAATAATATACTTGTTATTAAAAATTTTGCTTTTATTTTAAACTGTAATAGTAATAAATAACTTAACAAACTTATTAAAAAACTAAATAGAGCTTACTTTATACCTATAATAAGAGCTAGCTACTTTTAGTAATAACTTAATATATATATAATATTTAAAAACTATTTCTAAGTTTAAAGTTATAAGGTATAAGCGTTATATAAATATGTTAGAAAAAAGGGTTTAATAAAACAATAAAAAAAAAGAGCAAGAAAAAGTAAAACTACGAAATAGTTTATACTATGCAATATTAAGTATATTAAAATTTTATTTTTTTAAACTTTCTTTTTTTTTTTTTTTTTTTTTAACTAATTTTTTTTAAAAAAGTTGGTTTACTTTCCTTTTTAAATAAGTTAGGTAAGTTAGCCCTGCTTATACGTGCTAACCTTAGCTAAAATATTTAATAAATTAATATATTTTTAGTAACTATTATATATTTTATGCTAATTTATATACTAAATCGAATAATAATTTTAATAAGTATATAAATTTTTTTTTTTAGCAGCAATAACTAAGAAAGCGTGTAAATTGCTATTTTTATAGCTTTTTATAATTTAGAAATTGTAAATAAAAACGACAGTATAATAGATATTTTAAGCGCTATTAAAAGAAATATTAAGTAAGACTTAAATAATAGTTTATTTTTTTAAATTGATATTCTAAAAAATAAGGAAAAGCTAGTTGCAAAAATAAACAAGCTTTTTAAAATAAATAACGCTAGATATATTATTAATAACAACAGAAAAAAAATTGTTAATAAAAGCAATTTTTTAAAGATTTATAAAATTATAAAATAGCAAAAAGCTAAAGCTTTAACTAATATATCTACTTTTATTAATAATAACTAAAATAATAACTCTAGCAAAAACTTTTTTAACAAAAATTTTAAAGATAATATAAATAATGTTATAAAAAGTATTAATAAAACTTTAGCAAAAAATGCTATAATTGCTTTAAAAAAAGCTAATACTTTTTAAAAAATAGAAATTTCTACTTTAACGCTTAAGCTTAAAAATAATACCAAGTTTAGTACTAATATTAATACTATTAATATTTAAATAAACATAAATAACAATGTTTAAATCGTTAGTATTTATAAAATAGGTTGTCTAGCTTAAACCAATAAATATAACAATAATAAAGTATATATTAAAAAAAAAGATAGCGCCGTTAAATTAAATAAATTAAACAATAAAGTTGCTGCAACTTTAAGTAAAATTATTTTTGTAGCTGCTACTAAATATGCTTTAGCTAGCTATAAAACTATTAAAAAATAGCAAATTTATAAAAAAGCCTTTAAAAAAGCTAAAAAGCGCAACAAAAAAAAGCGTTACAAAAGATTTAACAATATAATTAATAATAATAACGATTTATCCCTTAAGGCAAAAAAGGTTAAAATAACCAATATTAAAACTATTTTAAAAAAAGTTAACCTTTATAATAGTTTTAAATATAATTGCTTTAAACTCTAAAAAGCCAAAAAGTATAAAAAATATATTCTTTTTACCAGAAAATCAACTATAAGTAATACCTTAGAAGCTATATATTGTATAGCTAAAAAAATTCAGAAAAATAATAAACTTTTTTTTTTAGTTACTTAAAAACTTAATAAAATTTTTACTTAAGTTATTGTAAACTTAGACCTAGCAATAGTATAACTTAAATATATTAAAAGTATTAAAAATAAATACTAAAACGTTAAATTATTTACTAAAAAAATAAAACTTTAGAAATCTAAGCTATTAAAAAAGGTAAACATATTTATATACTAATATATAGCTAAAAAAAGAAATCTTAACTTTACTATTTTTAGTACTTTTACTTTTTTTAAAAAAAGCAGCCTAGCAAAAGTTGGCCCTTTTTAAAGATCTATTATTAAAAACAGCAGTAGTATTATAACTAGTATATACCTTATATTAATTAAATATATTAATAAAATTAAGACTGCTTATATAAAAAAACGTAAATTTAATTAAACGGTAATAATAACTAAACTTATAGCAGTTAAAAAGTTTGCTTAAAAAATTAAAAATAGTACTATTAAGTATATAAATATTTTACTTTGTTATATAAAAAATAATTTCGTAATTAAAATTAGCGAAGCTTTATTTAAGAATAATAATTTAGCTGCTTAAATTAACAACTTATAGCAGAAAATTTAAAACATTTTTATTATATTTGCTAAAAAGACTACTAAAAAAGAAGATTTAGTAGCTACTATAACTAACCTTGCTACTATAAAAGGTAACTTAAATAAAGTAAAAGAAAACCTTACTAAATATGCTACTATAGTTTAACTTTTCTAAGAATTATTTAAATATATAAAATTAAATCTTGTTAATAAAACTGCTTTAGTTTTTACTTCTTTAAGCAGCTTTACTAAGCTAAATAAACCTTTTAAGCCAAGTTCTTTTAGCTTTTTAAATGCTTTTAGTACTAGTTATAAACTTAAAACTAATAAGCCTAAAAAGCCTAAAAATAATAAAAAATATAACAAAGAAAACACTTTTTATTTTAATTTCTAAAGATAAGATAAGCTTAGCTTAAGAGATAATAAAAATAATATAAAAGATTTAATTTAACAAAAGCTAAAGCTTTTGTATTTATAGTTAAACTGCGCTAAATTTTAAATAAGTATTACGTTAAATTAAGAAATTATAAGCAGGATTAAAAAAATAAAAACTTATATTAAATTAATAAAGATAGCTAATATAACTATAGAAATAGCAGTACCTAGGATAGGTAAACTTTTTAACTTATTAGAAAATACTTAATAAGCATGCTATAAACGTTAGCAAAGCTTACATAATTTTAGCTAGACCTACTATAAATAGGTAAATGCCTCTTATTTATTAAATAAAAAAAAGGTAATAATTTTTATATTACTATTTATACTTTTCTTGTTTATTTTACTAAGTAACCCTAGATTACCTATAATAAAAAGCTTATTAAAACTTTTTAATAGCTTTTTAAAGTTAATAGCAAAGCTAGTTTATACTTTAAATATAGTAGCTTTTATATATTACTTATAATATAAAGTAGTTTTTTGCTATAAAATATCTTAATTTTTATAAATTAACCTTAGATTAAGTAAAAATATTTACTAAATTTAAGCATATTAATAAATAAAATAAAAAAAACTAATAGAAATTGCTTTAATAATAGAAAATAAAGTAGCAATAGCTTAAATTTAAAATCTAGTTTTTAAGTTTAAGTTATAATTTATAAAAAATACTGTTAGTGTAATACTTTCTAAATTTTCTAAAATAAAACACCTTAAAAAGTAAAAGCTTTATATAATTAAATACTAAGCCTTTATAAAACTTTTTTAATAAGTTAAATAGTTTAAAAATACTACTTTAAATAGGAAATAAATTTCTTTTAAAGCTAAATATTAACTAAAAACTAATAATATATAAGTAAAATAATCAAAAAATAAAAAGTATTTTAAAAAAAGGATTAAATAGCATATAAAATCATTAAAAAGAAAGTATTTATAATTAAACCTTTTTTTAATAAATTATTTAATAGTTTTTATTAGTATATTTTGCTAAATTAAAGCTAGTATTAGTTTTTATAAAAAAATAAAAGCTTAAAAAACATAGCTTCTTTAAAAGTATTATAACCTTTTATATAATACTTTTATAGAAATTAAAAACTATACCTTTAAGTAAAAATGCTAGCATAATAATTATTAATAACTTATTTTAAAATATAAACTAAAAAGTTAAACATTTATATAAATATTTAAATATTAAACCTTTATATATAATAAAAATAAATAGAAGTAAAAGCTTTTATAGGTATATTATTAACCAATTTTAATATCTTTAATTAAATTTAAATAAAAGTATAACTATTTAAACTTAAAAAATAATAAATTATATATAAATAAAGTAAAGCTAAAAAAACTTTAGTAAAAGCTTATAATAATTCTAACATATAAATTAATTATTAAATCTATATATAAAGGCAAAAGATTTATTAAACTATTTAGTAGCTAATTACTGCTAAAGTTTTTTTTAAAATAGCAGTATTATTTTTTAGTTTTATAAAGTAAAATAAATAATTAAAAACTTAAAAATAGTTTTTTACTTTTATTTATTTTTAAACTTTAAATATATAAAAAGCTTTTACTACTTAATTAAATATAAGTATTTAAATATATTAATACTAGTAAGCTATTTTTAGTAAGTAAAACTAATAATATAAAATAAACCAAACGTAAAATTAAAGTACTAAAGTAAACATTTATTAAATACTATAAAAAGTATTAGCATATTTAAATAATAAAACAGTAGCTATAAAAATTAAAATTTGCTAAAAACTATATAATAACTTACTTATTAAATATATTAACTTTAAAAATAAATAGTACTTAAATATTCTATTTATATTTTATCTTTAAAATAAATATAATACCTTAAAAAGTAAGCAGTTATAAAAGTTAATAATAAAGCCTAAGGTGTAAGCCTAGGTTAAATAATCTTTAATATAAATTTTAGTTATAGTAGCAAATATTTTAATAAAAACTTAAAAAACTAAAGTAAAAAAAGGTTTTATATAAACAGTAATTAAATATAAGTTAGCTAATTTTAAGCTATAAAAAAGTTCTATTTTAAAGTAAGTATTTATACTTTATATAGTAAAAGAAAAGCCGGTTAATATTCTAGCGCTTAAATTTAAGTTTTATATAGCAATATAATTAAATATAAAAATAATAGCAGAAATTTTAAGCAAAGTTCTTTTTTCTTTTTAATAGTTTATTATTTTAAAATTAGTTTATTTAAAACTAAGATTTAATAGCTAAAAAAGCCTAATATTTTATTAGGTTTAGTATACTTTTAATGTTTTTTAAAAATTTATAAAAAGAAATAATTCTTAAGCTAAGTTATACTTATAACTATAATAAGTTTTTAAAATAAATAATCTTTAATTAATAAAACAATATAAATAAAAAAAGTTAAGGCTTTAGCTTATTTACTATGTTTAAGAAGACTTAGATACTGTGTTTTATTTTGGTAATATATTTTTAGCTACTTTTTGCTAATTTGCTGCCGCTAATTCCTAATTCTATTGCTAATCCCTAATTCTGCCGCTAAGCCGCCTATTCTAGCTTTACCTTTTGCTTTTTGCCCTTGCTATATTTATTGCCTACTACTAAGTTTTTTAATAGCTATAGCTATATTGTTATATAAAGCTTTATAATAGCTTTTATATAATTAATAAAGCTTTTATATATTTGTTAGCTATATTATCTTTATATAAATAATAAATATTGTAATTATAAGCTTTAAGCTTTTTAAGGTTTATTTATATAACTTATAGTAGCTTAGCTACTTTTTCTTTTTTTTAAAGTTTATTATTTAAATAAGCTAAGTAATATATTTTTAAAAAGTAGATTTTTTATAGGTTTATTAGGTCGACAATAAAGATATCTTTTATTTTTACTACTTTTAGTAGTTATATAATTGCTTTTTTAAAAGTTAGGTTATTTATTAGTATTACTTTTAATTATAAATGTTTAAGTTGTTTTCGTAGTTAAAGTAGTTAAAGTAGTTAGAGTAGTTAAAGTAGTTAATATAATTAGTAAAAAAGATAAGCCTTTTGCTATATAGGATTTTTGACTCCTTTATCTACCTTTGTATGCGCAGCTCCCGTTAAGGTTTCGGCATGACTTTTTTGCTTTAAACCTTGCGATAGCACCTTTTACGGGCGGCGTCTCAGCTTTAGCCTGCTATTTTTACTGTTTTTGCTTTTTTTTTTATATAAACTATATTTAAATAACTATATCAATATTACCGTTTATCCAGTATTATATTCACAGTATATAAAGAGAGAGTATAAGGCTTTTTTTGCTTTATAAAATAAATTAAACTTAACATAAATAAAAAAAGTTAGCAAAATAAATCTATAACTTTAAAAAAGAAATTAGCTTTAAAAGTTAAATATATTAAACTTTTAGTAAATAGCTTAAAAATAAATTGCTACTAGTTAAATAACCAGCTAATAGCTTTTAATATTTAAGTTTTAATATTTTTAATAAGCTTTAACTATTTAATATATAGTTAATAACTAATTTAAAACTAATATAAACAAAAAGAATCTAATTATTTAATTAAAATATAATATTATAATAGTTAAAAAGTAATATTAATATAATATAATTTCTGCTTAATACTTTAAATATTAAAATAAAATAATTTAATTAAGCATAAATAAATAACAAAAATAACTATAACTTAAGAAAAACTATTTTTATTTTGCTATTTTATAAAAAGTTATTAAAAAGCTATTATAAAACGCTTGCTTTAGTAGTAGCTATTAACTAGTTAACTATAATACTATTAAATTATAAAGAAGTTTTAAAGCTTTAAACTATTATAGCTTATTAAAAAACTAATATATACTAATAAAGGGTCTCTTTATTCTATAGATTAAATAAGGTGGAAACCTTAGGTTTCCACTATAAAGGCAAGCCTTATAAGCTAATTCTATTTAATTTATATTTTTTTTTACGGACTTAACTACTAGTATTAACTGCAACTCCTGGTGCACTATATTAAATAGTAACTAGCGTTCTAAAGATTATTTTTCCTTTTAAGCTCTTTATTAGGCCGTTTTTTTTTCTTGCCGGCAGATTATATATGCGGAGTAGTTTATAACCTCTAAGTACAAGAAATTCTGGCATCTTAGTTAAGTTAGCTTAAAGTACCTAACTATTATACTTAATATATAAAGCTAGGCTAAAGTAATTTACAACCTCTGTTTTAACCTTTATACATTTTTAGTTATTTTATAAGCTATACTAATTAAATTAGCTTACAGCATTTAATTAAAATTAATTAAGGCTTTAACTTAGCTAAAGCTACTAACTAATCAGTCGAACCTACATATTATTAAAGATTGGCTCGCTAAGTCTACGAAATTAACGCTAAAATCTAAGCCAAGATTTACCTGCAGCTAAAAAACCCTACACTTTGTTTCTTCTACTACCTTTGCCGCAGACCGCGCTTAAACAGTCTAATCCTTTATCCCGCGTTAGTAGTTATGCTATCTAAAACACTACTATACCCGGTACTTAGTATACAATAATCTATAGTTTCTTAGCTAAGTTAACATATATTATATACTTTTTTATATCTATATTTAATACGCTTTCTTTATCTTTTATACCAAAGTTTATCCTATATAGCCTTTTTTTTAAGTTTTATAAACTATATATAATTGTTTAAAAGTGCACAATTTGTTATAAAATAGCTAACAATAAGTACTAATTAAGTAATATATATACAGAGTTTTTATTTTAAAAATTTACTAAATTATATTATATTTTAGTACTTTAATAGCATACTACTTACTAGTTATCCTATATATAAAATATTTATACTTTATAAATACCTTATACTTTATATACCTTAGTTAAATATTTATATAGTTATAATTAAGTCTTTATATGTTTTTTTAGCATTATTTAAATTAGCTTAAGCAGTAATATCTAAAGTTAACTATAATATTATAATTAAAAAATTTAGTAAACCTATTTTTATTAAAAATTTAACTCTAGAGTTAGTTAAAGCAGGCTTAATATTTGTACCGCTAAAAGCAAAGTTGTTACTTAAACTACCTTTAAAAACTAAAAATAGCCTAAGTTAGTTAAATTAACGGCCGATATTAAAAAAACCTTTAACTATAACTTTAGCACTAATTAGCTTATTAAATAGGCCTACCTATTCTATAATATTTAAATAAGTTAATTAACTCTTTTTTTAGTTATTTTAACCTAATTTATATACTATAAGCGTTTTACCTAAATTTTTACGATAAAGCATAGCTTATAAAGCTGTACTAGCTTAACTAAATAACTTTTTTATTAAACATAAAAAAAATAGTTAATCTAAGAAACTACCTAAGTATAATAACAATTTTAAAAGTGAAAAGTTTATTAAAAAAAAGTTTAAAAATTAGCAAACTAAAGATTAAATAATAGCTAATAAAATTTTTAACCTTAAAGAAAATATAGCTTTATATAAAAAAGTTTAAAAAGTTAAAGCTAGCGTTAACTTTTTTAAATTATATATAATATTTTTAACTAATAGTATTTTAATAATATTATATATTTTTTAAAGTAAGGAATATTTAGGAGCAAGTTTTTATAATTTCTTTAAATAATATAAGAAATTTATACCGTTTTTATAGCTAGTACTTAATTATAACAAAAATAAGTTAAAAGCTAAAGCTTTATTCTTATTGCTAAGTTTTAACTAGCTTAATTTACTTTTTCTTTCTACTTTTTATTAAAACAATAATAACTTAGTAAAGCTTGCATAATAATAAAAAATACTTAGCATTAGTTAGTTAAGCTAGCTAGTTATACCGCAAGTTTAAACGGTATAGCTAACTTAAACAGCATAACTAGCGGCGCTTTAGTTGGCGCAACCTTTAATGCAACAACCTATATTTAGCATACTAGCTATTCTTATATTAAGATTTAGCCAACTAGCCATTTAAGCAAAAGTTTAATTAAACGTACCTAATATCTTAAACCTTTTTATATAATATATTTATATATTAATTCCTGCACTAGTATTTATAACTACACCTTAGTTTATTATACCTTAAGTATCTTTAGCACCTGCTGTTTATTTTGCTAAAAGTATTATACTAATTATTAAGTAGTTATTTAAGCATGCTTATAATTAAATGTATTATAATAAACTATTATAATACCTTATGTTATACTGTTTTACTAATAGTTATAAAAACTATAAAAGGTTTAATTAATATAACTTAAGTACTTGTTAACGTTGTTATATATTTGCCGTAAAATACGGCGACTTAAATAGCGACAATAGCGACAATAAAGATAGCAATAGTCCTTTTAGCTAGATACTATAATAGCTTAAGCCGCTACCTGGACTACCAGGCGGACTACTAGGTCTTTTATATAAACTACTATAGCTGTAAAATAAAAAAGTACTGCCTTTTGCGCCACCTTTTCTGCTATTTTTTAGTGGCAATAGCGGCTATTATAGCAGTAAAACCTTTATAAAATTAAATATATTATCTAGAAGATCTAATTGCTTTAAGCAATTAAATATAAAATTGTTTAATCCTACTTAATATAATTCTAACAATGTTAAAATAATTACTAAAGACAACAAATTAATATTTACTAATATATACTGCTTTATAAAACGTATTAAATCGTTTTTAAAAGATGCTAATATAGTTAATACTAACTAAGCCTAGATTTTTTCTATATAGCAAATACTATTAGTAAGGTTAATAGTACAATAGTAAAATAATAAGTTAATAATAAATATTTGTTGTTTTTTCTGCAACAAAGGTTTAAATAAAATATTAAAAAAATTAATTACCTACTTTACTATATAAGCTTTACAAGCTATAGTAAAATTTAATAAAGGTAAACTTTTCTTTAAATATATAGCTAAAAATAAAGCAGCTATAATTAACTTTATTTAATATAAGTTATAATATACTAGAGTTATAAAAATACTTAATAAAAAGAATAAAAATTAGTATGGTATTATAACTACTATCTGGTTATAAATAGATTTAAATATTAAGTAATACCTTTAAGTACCTAAGTTAACAGAGTTTTTAGAGAATTATATAATATATATTGCTAAAGCTTAACTAGTTTTTCTATCTACTATATACTAAAAATATCTTAGAGCTTTAAAATAATTGCAATATAATAATAATAAATAAAACAGATAAAATAAACGTTTTTATTTTTTTTATTATAAATAAAGCAATAAAAATAAAAAGTACTTAAAGTATTTATTTAATAAATACTGTTTAAATAAAAACAAAAAATATAAGAAAAAAAAAGAACTTTTATAGAAAAAAAAGGGTTATAATTGTAAAAATAATTATAATTGCTATTAAAATAAATATAATAAGTATAAAAAAGATTATGCTAATATTGCTAAATAAGAATTAAAAAATAAGTAGTATTGCTTTTTTTTTTAGCCTTTTTTATTTTTTTAATAACTTTATCTAATTTAAACGATAGCAATAGCGCTTATATTATAATTAATTATAGTATAACATATAAATACTATAATAAAACATTTGATTTAACTTATAATAAGGATTAATATACTAAATAGTATGCTTAGTATATTTTTAAGCAAATTAAGAGCTTATTTCTGTTGCACTCTATTACCTGTATATATAAGCGCTATTATACCTTTTTTCTAAGTTGAAATAAACTGTTCTGCTACTTTAAGACTTATATAGTAGACTTAGCCTCTTTATTACTATTTCCTAAGTTAGAATCAGCCTTTTTAGCAGCAGAAAACAAAAGCTCTAATTATAAAAAGGAGCAAATTATACTAAAACTATATAAAGTACCGCTTAGACTTTATAACCCCGATAAGGTAGTTAAAACTATAAGTAATAACTATATGTTTTTCTAAGTTACTGCTTATATTTAACCTAATAGTAATAATATTATAGTATATATTAACACTAGTGCTAGCTAAACCTTTATTTTATAAAAGATTTTTAAATCTATTAATTATATAATAGAATAACAATTTAGAAAAATTAAAAGCATAAGCAAAAGATATATTTATTGCAAAAAATATGCTAAATTTAAGCTATATATTTTAAGATTTAATAATTATAAATTTCTAGTCCTTTTTAAGATTAAAAAGACAGAATAAATAGTTAAAAAAGATATTATACCTAGCTTACTATTAAATAACAGCTTTTTAAACCTTAAAAGAGCTATAATTAACTACTAAAACAGCAAAATTACTTTTGCTAACAATAATAACTTCGAAGTCTTATTTTAAGTTTTTCTTTAAGCTTACCTATATGTTTGCAAGGTTATTTTTCCTTAGAATGTAATTATTTTACCTAGCAGTTCTATTATAGTACCTACTTTTTATAAACTATTGCTTATAAATAAGGATTTTATATTTAAACTTTTGTATAAAAACGGTATAATAGCCCTAATTTAATTAATTATGCTAGGTTTAGTAGTAATAGCTAATTTATTTTCTAAAGTTAAGACTATTTTTAAAAGCACTTATATAAGTACTATTAAAGAAAGTAATTATACCGGTAAAGCAGTAAAAGGTATATAGAAGTTATTTGTAGCTATAGTATTTTTTGCTGCAGAAATAGCAGCAGCTAGCGCTATAAACAGGTAAGCTAATATAGCGTTATTTTCTTATTAAACAACTATTAATACTACTAACCTAAATATAAACGTTATAAAAATAAGCATTTATTTCTTTAACAATTTTAAGCTTTTAAATACCTTTTTTTTAAATTAACTAGTGTTTATAACTTTTATAATAGAAGCTATTATTATAAAATCTTTTATATTAGCTTTTAATACGACTAGCTTAGCTAACTTAGCCGACCTAGCTATTTTTGATATTGTAGATATAGTCGATCTATTAAAATAATACAGAATTCCGACTAACCCGTCAAGTATAGCTACTCTAGCCTTTAAACCTAAAATTGCTAATATAGCTAACGTAGTTAACATTTTAAAATAGTGCAGTATTTTTAACCTTATAATTATATTTATAGATATAATTTATAACGCAATTAAATGCGCTTATATATATAACTTTAGCTAATATAATCTTTATAATGTTTTTACTATATTTAATATAAATTAGCTATTTAATTTATTTTAATTACTTAATAGGTCTAACATACTTTAGCTACCTAATATATCGGATAAATATAAATCTTATATTTTTAAAATACCTTTTATACTTAGTATTAAAAAATTTTTTAAAATTAACAAAGTTAAAGCTTTTAATAGTTAATTTATTTATATAAGTAAAAATATTATAACAAAAAAGATATTATAATTACTTAACAAGATATTTAAGATTTAGAAAAAGTAAAGCATTATTAATATATTAAAAGATAAGCTAATAAGAATTCTATTAGTAAATAACTAGTAAAAAATTAAGCTTAATTTTTAAATGTACTTTTTAAGCCTACATAATTAAAAAGCTATAAATAAAGTATTTAATAAGCTATATAACTAAGGCTAAATAAAATAGGTTAATAAACTAACACTTTTTATGTATTCTACCTTTATTATATAGCTATAGCGTAAAAGTAAAATAAAGTTTAAACTTATTATTAACTTATATATACTAAATAAGGTAGCTATATCTAATAATTACTTATTGCTTTTGCAATTAGAAGTTATTTTATTTATATAAAAAAAATAATATATAACTGTTATTAATGCTACAGCATTTTTTTACTAGTTTAAAGTTTATCTTAATTATTATAACTAGTTTACTATTGTTAGCTCTTATAAGCTAAAAAAGTTTACTATTACACTTATAAGATTTTAGAACTTTTCTACTTATATTTAATACTTTATAAATAAACTGCTTTATTTTTATAAACAGTTTTATTAAGCATTTATTAATAATATTATATTTTTTTTAATACTAAAAAAAAGTACTTTTTTATTTTTAAACTATTTTTAAGCTTTTTTATAAAAAATATATCTTTTTTTTACTAAAGAAGTCTTTTATTAACTATTTTTTTATTAAATTATTAGGTTTTTAAGTAAATACCTTTAGTATATTTATAATAAAAGAAAAGCTAGCTACGTTTTATAATTTAAAGTTTCTAGATTTTTTTAAAGTATTAAAGTAATATATTAGTAGTAGTAGTTTCCTTTATAACTTTTTCCTTTATTATGCCTAATATGCAGCGCTTTTATAAAAGCAAAAAACTGCTTTATTAAGCAAAAATCGATAGTTTAGTTAATTTATATTTAATAATTCTAGCAAGCATTAAGCTTACTACCGTTTAATTATTTATAAACTTATAAATAAAAAATTAGCATTTTTTAAAGCTATTTAAGAATTTATTTATAGTTACTTTATTTTCTATTACTACAATCTTATTAAAACTTTATTTATGTAAGTAAATAAATCTTTTTAGTAAAAGTTTAAAGTACTATTGTTTTATTTTAAAAATAAATATACTTAGAAACTAAGATTTCTTATACTAAGTATTTAAGTCCTTTTTGTTATATTTTTTAGTTACTTATTCTTAATACCTAAATTAAAGTATAATCCTTTTAAGCTAGAGGTTATATATGTTATTTAGGCCGTTAAGCGGCTGCATATAACTATTAAGGCATTATATAGCCTTATTATAGTACTTACTAACTATTCTATAACTAAAAGCATTATAAACCAGACTAACCTTAATACTAGATTAACTAATTAAGCTAACAAAAGATTAGTTAATGCTTTTATTTATTTTTTCTAGTATAGCTTATAAGTATATTACCTTTTAAGATGCTTTAATTTTATACTAAATATTTTTAGCTATTTTAAGAATATTACCAACTTAATAAACAAATATAGTAAAGTTTAACAAACTAATAATAAACTAGTTTTTAATAAAATCTAAGTAACTTTATTTAAGCTTAATAATTCTAATATTACTAAAGCTATTATAAATAAAGTTATTTATAACAAAATTATTACTAATTATAAAAAGGATTCTAAGTATAGCAAAATTTTCTAAGCTTTTTATAATAATAATAAAGACGTTATAAACTTTTTTTAGCCTAGCTATCTATTTATAATTATTAACTAACTATTTTATAATATTAACTAAAAAAGTAGGTATAAGCTATGCGTTTTAAACGTATAAGTTGGTAAATTTCTTAGTATAACCTATAATAATAAGCACTACTTTAAAAAAAAACATATAATATAAAAATTAAAGCTTTATTTTATAGCTAGAAAGACTAAAAAAGTTCTTTAATACTTAAAATACTATAATAGATATAAAATATATAATACTAGCTAAAAAAAGCTACATAAAAATTATACTCTAATTAGGCCAAAGAACTTTAGGCTAATAAAAACTATTAAAATAAACTTTATTATAAAATTGCTAGATATACTTTTTATAAGTACTCTATAGCAATTAAAAAGATATATAAGCTATAATATTTTAATGCTTATTATTTATATTATATTTAAACATTTATTATTAATTTTTAGCTATAAAATCTATATTGTAAAAAACCTAGCACTAGCTTTATTTTAACAATTTTATTTATTTAATTAAGGTATGCCTAGTAGTATTATATTTAATTGTAACTATAAATTTACGTTTAATTTTTAGCAACGCTTTTAAAAATCCTTTAGTGTTTAACTATTTATAACTACTACTTACTATTTATAAAGCAATAATATGTTTAAAAAAAGAATTAAATAGTTAAAATTACGATTTAGTATTATATTTTTATATACTTTAAACTTTAATAGATTAATATACTACCTATTTTACAGTAGAACTTTAATGCTATATATTTTAATTTAATTAAGTTGTTATTATATAAATAGCTTTTTAATTGTTAACTACTTAGCTTTAATAATATGCTTACTAACTTTAACGTTTATATTAATGCTTATAGAAACTTTTGCTTTATGTGAAAACATTTACGCAAAAATATAGAATTAGCAATAGATTTTGTAATAACAAAGCCTAAATGGTACTATAATAATAAGTATAAGTTAATAGAATTTAATATTAGCAATATAGTTTATCTAAGACTTTATATTAGCTACTACCTGCTTAAAAAGCCTTTAAAAAAGTATTTATAATAAAAGGCTAGTCTATGAAAAATTAAATGTTATATTAGGCGTTTAGCTTATAAACTCGATTTACCTAAGACTTTTAATATATATTTTGTTATTTTTGTGGTATATTTATTACTAGGCATACAAGGTGAAAATCTTTTTTATTGCATTGTTTTTCTATTTAGCCTAGTAATAAATAACTAGGATTTAGACGAAGTAGAAGATTTTTTTAAAATTAAAATTATTTTAAAGCATTATATAAACTATATAAAGCATGGTTTTAATTACTTAGTTAAATAGAAAAGCTATAGTTATAAGAACAATTAGTAGTAATTAAAGTGACAATTATATAACTTCACTAAATTAATTAAAAGGTATTAGCAATAGCAAGAAGTAAAACCTATAATACTTATTAAAACGAAAAACAAAGCACTTATTAAGCAAGGCAGAGGTCGCTTTCGTAAGTATATATAAATTAGCTTTTTTTTACACTCTGTTAATAATTTAACTTAACGTTATCTATTAAAGTTAATAGCTTTTTATATATGCTATAGCACTTAATACGTACTAATAAAAGGTTTCTTTATCTTATAGATTAAATAAGGTGGAAACCTTAGGGTTTTACTATAGAGGCAAGCCTTATAAGCTAACTCTATTTAATTTATATCTTTTTCTATAGATTTAACTACTAGTATTAACTATAACCCCTGGTGCACTATACTAAAAACATAGCGTAGCACTAAATATAATAGCTTAAAAATAATAAAAACGTTAAAAATAATAATAATAAATAATTTATAGCTAAGTTTATATTATAAAATATAATTTAATAATTAAATAATAGTAAGTTAAGCGCCTATATATATTTAGCTTAAAATATAATCTACTTTTTATATAAAAACATAAAATATTATAATAGCTTTTAAAGTAGCTAAATGCTTTATTATTTAATTAGTAATATATATAAATAGATTAATAAGATTTTTACTATTTTTATTTACTATTTAGTAAAACTATAACTAAAAAAACAAGCTTAGCAGAATTAGCAAAAAAAAAAAACCTTAAATAAGTTTAATAAAATTTAAAATAACTATTATTAATTTAGTAACTAATTATTATAAATAATTATAAATAAAATAACTTAATATAAAAAAGCTTATAATGCTTAAAAATATTATAGTAATTTTATAGCAAACTTTTATATAGCTGTTATAATATATAACAAAGTATTAGTTTTTTAATAAAGTATACTTTATAAAAAACTACTTTATAATTATAAATATTTATAAAAAGTTTAAAATATATACTAATTTTAAGTAAAAGCTTATACTTAATTAAAGTATTTATAATATAAAAGTTAAATAAGCTATAAACTATATAATTATAGCTAAAAGTTTTTATTAAATAATATTTAATAAAAGTAGTAATAGTTAAATTTAATTTTAGTTTAATATTATAAAAAAATATAAAAAATATAAAATAAATAAAAGCTTTAGTACTAATAAAATATTACTATTTTTATTATTTTTTTATTTATTTAATAAAGTAAAACTAAATTTTTGTTTAACTTTTAATTTTAAAGTTTTTTATAGGCTAACTTAAAATAAAAATATTATTAAATATAAAATTTAGCTAAAATAGCATATTTATTAAACTATAATATAAATATTTAAAAAAGAATTTATAAAAAATAAAAATTTTTAGTAAAATAAAAAAGTAAAAGTTTTTTTAATTTTAATTTTTAGTATAAATATAAATTATAAAAGTATAGCTTATTAATCTTTTAGTTTTTTAAAATTTAAAGCTAAAAATACTAAAAAAGTTATTATAAAAATTAATTTAAAATTTTAAAGCATTTTTTAATAAAAAAGCCTTAGTTTAATATATAGCTTATAATGCTACTATATATACTGCGCTTTTAGTAGCAATAGTAACTACTGCTAGTTTATTTAAGCAAAATATTTAAATATAATAAACGTTTATAAAGTTTATTATACTACTTTTTAAAATAATACTTTATAAAAATATATAAGCTAATATAAATAAAAATTAGTAAAATAAAAATAATCTATAGCTAATCTAGCTTTTTTATTATATTTAAAATATTTATTTTAACGGTAATATATAATTAAGCAGTTTAATACTTATTAAAGTATTAGTTAGTACTCCTAATATAAAAAATATAGTAATTAGCTTAAAGTATAAGCTATTTTTATTTAAAAAGGTACTATTAGCTAAAGCTTTATATTAAAAAAGAACTAGTAAATACTATATATATATATAGCTAGTAAAAAAAAACTAGCTTATAATAGCTAAGTATTTATAGTTATATTGCTTTTTAATTCTTTAATATTAGCTTTTTTTATTATATTAAAGCAAAATTTAGTAAGTGTTAAATTATTTACTTATTAGAAATAGTAAACTATTAATAAGTTTTATATTAGTAAGAAAAATTAAGCTATTATACTATGTTTTACACTATATAGTAAGCTTTAGCTAGTTAATATAGCTACTTTATTATAGGTATTATATAGCAATATAACCTAGTTTAAAAAAAGCTATAATAAGCGTTATTTTAGCGGCTTATTATACTAATTATAAGTAAAGCTATATAATTATTATATAGCTTATATAAAGTGCGGTAAAATATAAGTAGCACTATAGTAGTACTATTTAAAAGATATATTAAACCTTTAAAAAATTAAAACTAAATAAAAAAAAGCCTATAACTTAAATTTACTTAAAAGTACTTAAGTTATTTAAATAAATACTTATAGCAAATTTAATATAATTTTAAAAAAAGCTTAATATCTTTGTTAAAATTTTTAAATAAGAAATATAAGCTAGGTTTAAACTATTATAAAATAGGTTAGTTTTATTTTATTAATAATTTTACTGCAATAGTAATTTAGCTTAATATAAAAAGAACTGCTAATTTAAATAATTAGTTTTTATAGCTATTTAACTAAGTAATACTATAATATTATTATTTGTTAAATAATAGCTAAATATTTCTAAGTTAAAATTTATACTAAAACGTAGTAATATTTTTTATATATTATAAATAAATATAAATAAGCTTTAGCTTTATATTTTAGCTAGCAATTTTATTATTATGCTTAAAATATTTAGTAATATTTTATATATTATAATTTAAATATATATAAAATTAAATCCTTTATAAACAATTTAATTATATAAAAAGGTTTTATAAGCTATAAAATAGCTTTATTATTATAATTTGCTAAAGGTAAGCTTTTTTTTGCTTTAATTTTTTATATTTTATTTTTTTTAATTAAAAATTAATAAGAGAAATTTTTTTAGTTTATTTAAAAAGTTTTGTTTTTTTTACTTTAAATTATAAAGTAATATTTATAAAAAATAATAATTATTAAATATAATAAAAGCAATAAATATTGCTTAAAATATTTAAGTAAAATAAGCTATACTATAAAATAAATAGTTTTTTTAAAAAAGCTTACTTAAAAAATTATAGTAAGCTATATATACTATAAAATAAGTTTTTTTTAAAATATATATTTTTATAAAATAACATTTTAAAACTAATTATAAAAATAAGTTTATAAGCAATTTTAGCTATTTTATTATATATTTTATTTTTAAAATATATAAAAGCTATTTATATTATATTATAAGTTTAATTAAGGCTAGTAAATATATAAAAACGCGGAATTTTCTTGCTATTTAAAAAAAAGCTGCTTTAATTAGGCTTAAAAAGCCTTAAAAACAACTTTAAAGTAAAATAAGCTAAAAAGCTAATTTTTCCTATAGTAGCAGTATTTAGCTAAAGGTATAATAATTTTTTTAAAATAAATATTCTTTATAAAAAGTACTAAAAAAATTTAAATATAAAAAAAAATACTTAAGATTTAAAAACTATATAAAATAAAAAATAAATTTTTTAAAGTAAGTATAAAATAAGTTTTTATTTAAAATAAGTTTTTTAAAATAAGTTTAAAATAAGTTTTTATTTAAATTAACTTTTTTTAAGTAAATATAAAATAAGTTTTATTTAAAGTAAGCTTTTTAAAATAAAGCTTTTAAAGTAAAACATTTTTAAATTAAAATAATATTTATAATAA